>CP139503.1:155439627-155665081 GCA_021014915.2 Artemisia tridentata subsp. tridentata | reverse complement strand
ACACGATTAAGGTGGTTAAACCCTCTAACTTTGTGTGTATGATATGTTGTGTTAAAATGATTAAGTGCGCGGAATTCACTCAACCAAACTTAAAAGGTTGTGTATGTTATGGAAATGGAATTGTTATGTTTGTTAGTTAGCAATGAACACATAAAGATTATCACCAAACGATTCAATATTATTAAAGATAATAATACGAGTGATCTTGAAATATCACTAGGGTTACAACCTTGAATCCTATGTTTTTATCACTTGTGATATATTTGTGTTTGTTCTAACAGTTATGAATGTTCTAACATATGCATGGACTAACTCTTTATACACGTACACAATATCACTAGTCTAAGATCTCTTTTATAGTCAAAAGATCTTTACAAATTTCTTAAAGTCTTGGCCGACTTACTTGGTTAACTTATGCTTATTGAGTGTCAGTACATCAGATACAACATGTATCTATGTATACAACTTGTTAACTAAGCACATGGAGTAAGATATTATCTACCGTATATTGTTGACCAAAATACAATAAATATCTTTTCGATCTTATCCTTCCATCAGCAGAGTTGTTCACTATCAGTAGGAACAATCTATCGCTATCAGCAGAATCCATCAGCAGAGTGCTAAGCCTATCAGCAGAGTGAAATGCTCTATCAGCAGAATCAACATCATCAGCAGAAACCGTTTTGCACTAGCAGCAGAATTACACTTAAAGTATTTCTTGGATTAGAACCCGATATTAAACATCTTGAATATTTAATTCCCAACAATCCTCCCCTAAACATGTGAATCCTTTCAAACATGTTTCTGAATTAAATCTTGGATTGAAGATCTTTCAAACACTTATGTTCTTCAAGATTGAATATCTTCTCAGTAATTCATCTACTTTGCTCTTCTTTGACTTTAGCAATATCAAAATATATTGAACCAATCTTGGACTAAAAGATGGTGCAATTTCCTTGGATGGAGGAATTATAAGAGGCAATGATGCTGTGTATCTTGGATGCTTGTTTCAACAAGTGAAATCATCTAACCAGCATGTCTTTGAAGTGAAATTGAAACCTTTCTTCGTTTGATCTAGATAGAACTTTCTCCTTTGGAATGTTCTTGTCATTTTCAACCTCCTCATCATCTTGTATGCTCTTGTCTTCTCCTTCCATATATTGGATTATCTTCCTTTTCTAGGCCATTATTTCCTCCCCTGAGATTGTTACCTCCCCTGAAGCAAATAACTTTTGTTTCCTCCCCTTGTTTGGAAGATCTCACTATGTACCTTTGACTGATCTATCAATGTGAACTTGTTGTCAGACAATATTGTACATGAAGCCATCAATTCCTTAAGAGTTTAAGTTACTGCCCTCATCACTTCTAGGTGTGTTAACTCCTATGAGAGGTGAATCAGTGGACATTTTGATTCATGATCCATCAATGAATGGTTTTTGTGAATCCTTGAAAATCCTTTTAAGAAATCATTTAACTTAGTAGTATGTTCATGATTTTAGAATTGAAAAAATCATACTACTTTCAACCATTTTGAAGAAATTAAGTGTATAACAGACACTTAATCAGTATTTCGGTTTAAAGCAACCTCTGGTTGTGTGAGAACCAATGTTTTTCAGTTATAAATAACTGCCTGTGTGCAGATAAACTCATTCAAAGAGCTTTCCTGACAGGGTTTCCAGCTCATAGTAATTGTTGCCTTTAACACAAGTGTTAAATTCACTTTTACTAGCTGTTCTTTCTATCAGATGTCCTCAGACTTGCACATTATACTTAGAAGTATAAAATGATAGAAAGTGAGTTGTATCAGTTACTATCTGATCAACTAAGTCATCAATTCAATATGAAATATCATAAATAGATTTCAAGAAAGAAGTTTTAAGGAGCTTTAAAGTCCCAAACTCAGTCCATCATAAACCTATTATGGTCAGCAGCTAATATCTCAATTCTGCTGTTTCCATTTCACTTGAAAACATCCTTTGTGTTTTACATATTCATACCTGAAATTGTTAGTCTAAAATCAAAAGAACAATGTACAAAGTACTTGTCTTGCATTAGTATAATCATAAGACCAACTATATGAATAACACAATTTAAATTTTGTACTAGCAGCACCTTGTGTGCTTTAGCAGTACCTTATGATACATTAGCAGTACCTTATGAATCAGTAGCAACAACAAAAATTTATTTACAAAAACACGTCATATTGAAAATTTAAAGATTCAACATTCCAATACTTGCTACCAAGTACTGAAACCTTGAAACATCAAAAGCTTTGTTAGCAGATCTGCAAAATTATGTTCTGAAGCAATTTTAAGAACTTGAATTAATCTTTTCTCATTGCAGTCTCTTATAAAGTGATGTCTAATTTCAATGTGTTTTGTTTTAGAATGTTGCACTGGATTTTTAATAATACAAATTGTACTACTATTATCAATATGAATAACAGTGTTTAAGAAATTGTACCCATAATCAAGGAGTTAGTTTTGAAGCCATAGAACTTGACTAGAGCAACTTGCAGCAGCTATGTATTCAGCTTCAGTTGTTGAATTTGCCACACTTGTTTGCTTCTTACACTGCCATGAGACAAGTCTACACCCAAGGAATTGACATCCTCCAGTTGTTGACTGTCTGTCCAAGCTAGCACCAGCATAATCACTATCTGAATATGCTACCAAGTCAAAAGGAGATTCCTTTGAATACCATAGACCCAACCTTGGTTGACCCTTGAAATATCTAAAAATTCTCTTGACTGCAGTTAAATGAGAAACCTTTGGAGTAACTTGAAATCTTGCACAAACACAAACAGGAAACATGATATCAGGTCTAGATGATGTAAGATACATCAAAGAGCCTATCATAGATCTGTAATTGTGTACATCTACATTTTCTCCATCTTCATCTTTCAGAAGGTGCTTCTCAGAGTCCATTGGTGTGCTTGCTATTTTTGAATCAGCAAATTGAAATTTTCTAAGTATCTCTGCAACATATTTGTCTTGACTAATAAATATGCCTTCAGATGATTGCTTAACTTGCAAACCCAAAAAGAATGTAAGTTCTCCCATAGAACTCATCTGAAACTTATCTTTCATAAGCTTCTCAAACTCTAAACACATATCTTTCCTAATAGATCCAAAGATAATGTCATCCACATACACCTGCACTAACAGAAGATCCTTCTTGTGCTGTTTGATGAACAGTGTCTGATCAATCTTTCCTCTTTGAAATCCATTTTCTAATAAGTAGGAAGCTAGTGTTGCATACCAAGCTCTTGGTGCCTGATGAAGGCCATAGAGAGCTTTCACTATTCTGTACACTTTGTTTGGATGTAATGGGTCAATGAAGCCTGGAGGTTGTGAAACATACACCTCTTCTCCAATTTCACCATATAAAAATGCACTTTTGACATCCATTTGGTAGACTGTGAAGCCTAAAAATGAAGCATAAGCTAGAAAAAGCCTAATTGCCTCAATCCTTGCTACTGGAGCATAAACTTCATCATAATCTATCCCTTCTTCTTGTGTGTACCCTTGCGCTACTAATCTAGCTTTGTTCTTGATCACAATTCCTCTTTCATCCCTTTTGTTCTTAAAAACCCATCTAGTGCCAATTACCTTCACACCTGTAGGTAAATCAACTAGCACCCAAACCTTTTGAATCTTGAACTGAAGAAGCTCTTCTTGCATAGCCTCTAACCAGCTTGAATCATCTAGGGCGATAAGAATATTCTTTGGTTCAGCTTGTGAGAGAAAACATACAAACAAACAAGAGTTTGAAAGCTCATGTTGTTTTGAAGCATAAAGGGCATCAAGAAGCCCTTGTTGGTATGAAGACTTCAATTGTTGTCTTGTCTTCACACCTGACTGTATATCTCCAATCACATGATCCAGGGAATGAACTTTGTGAATTCTTGATTGTGGTGTAGTAGGAACTTGATAATTTGATGGAAGATTGTTGTAATCCACCTTATTATCTGAGAATTCTGCTTCTTTTGTTTCTGAAGGGCCAGCAGCAGAGTCATTTGGCCGAATAGCAGAATCAGTAAGCTTATCAGCAGAGTCATCAGCAGAAACAGATACACTACCAGCAGCAACAGAAATACTACCAGCAGAAACACTTTGTTGTTCCTGAGTTCCATATTCTTTACTTTCATCTTCAACACCTTCTTTAGCTTTACTAGAAGAAGATTCATCAGTTGTCGAAGTTGATTCCACAATTGTACTTGACCATATTGGCATTATCACATCATCTTGATCTTTCTCTAACTCTGCCTCATTTGTTGTATAAGAACCTGCAAAATCATTAGTTTCTCCAACAAAAGGTACATAATTCATTGAATTTGTTAGATATTCTAGATCAAATAGCCATTTTGGTCCTTGACCTTCTACATTGGATTTGTTTTCTAAAAACTCCACATGTAGATTTTCTTCTACTATTTCTTTTCTTGTGTTGTAAACTCTAAAAGCTTTGCTATTAAGAGAATAACCAACAAAGAAACCTTCATCTGCCTTACCATCGAATTTTCCTAAATGGTCTAAGGTATTGAGAATTGTCACATGAAATCCAAAAGGTCTAAGAAATCCTATTGCAGGAGTTCTACCATTAAAAAGTTCATATGATGTCTTATTATGAGGCTGCACAACTAAAACTCTATTTTGAACATAACAAGCAGTGTTGACTGCCTCTGCCCAAAAATTTATTGGTAGCTTAGAATCAGCTAACATTGTTCTAGCAGCTTCAATTAGTGTTCTATTCTTTCTTTCAGCTACACCATTCTGTTGTGGTGTTCTAGCAACACTAAATTCTCTCTTAATACCTTTTTCTTTGCAGAAATCATCCATAACTCTATTCTTAAACTCTGTCCCATTATCACATCTAATGACCTTCACTTTCTTGCTTACTTGATTTTCTATAAGTGTAATGAAGTCCTTAAGGATACTTGATGTCTCATCCTTAGTGGCTAAAAAGAAAACCCATGTAAATCTACTATAGTCATCAGTAATAACTAGACAATATCTCTTATGCATTATGCTCATCACTGAAACAGGTCCAAATAAGTCCATATGTAGCATAAACAACGACTGATTGATAGAGTTAAAAATCTTGGGCTTACAAGTGGCTTTGTGTTGTTTGCCTTTTAGACAAGCAATGCATGTTTGATCATTTTCAAATCTTTTGTGAGGTAAACCTCTTACCAAACCATTCTTAACAATTTTATTTATGGTTTTGAAGTTAATATGACCAAGCCTTCTATGCCATTTCATTGATTCTTCCAATGTGGCCTTTGCAACAAGACAAGTTAAATTCTTTTTAGGAATAATATTCTTCATGTCTACACTGTACATATTGCCCTTTCTAGGAATTCTAAGAAGTACTTGACTTTCATCAGGCATCTTAAAATCAGGAGAAAGTACAAGACATTCAGTCTCACAGAAAAGAACATTATTCTTTTTGTCACACATTTGTGAAACACTAAAAAGATTATAATTTAGCTCTTTTACATAGTACACATCTTCAAAATCTAAATTTCCGGTTTTGATTGTACCTTTACCAGAAATTTTGCCACGAACACCCCCTCCAAAGGTAACATATCCTCCATTGAAAGCTTCAAAATCTGAGAGATAAGACATGTTGCCTGTCATGTGCCTAGAACATCCACTATCTGAGTATCCTTGATCCTCTTCCTGATCATTTGAATGTCCCTGCACACGAATAAGAGTGTTAGTTTCTTTTGGGGATCCAAGCCATTACAGACTTGGATCTGCCTCTTGCATCAATATAATTGAATCTTTTAAGGACTGTTGATGCAACATTGGATTTAAGAATCCAACATGCTGAGGCCTTAACAGCATTTGCCCTATTTCCCTTATCAGCAGGAACTGATTGCTTAGCAGCAGGAACTGCTAACTTTTCAATTCTACCATTTGGTCTCCAAATTTGTTTATGGACCACTGATTTTGTTTGAATGGGCCTTAAAACAGTTGTAGGTGCATGTTTGAAAAATGATTTTGCACCCTTAGCTGTTGATTTTGGGTTAATAGTCATAAATGGTCGAGCAGCAGGAACAAATTTTCTAGCAGCAGGATCATTTGGTCTATCAGCAGGATCAGATTTTGAGATAGACTTATTTTTGACTACTCTGGGGTTTGATTTCTTAGAACTAGAGTGAAAGTGAGATTTAGGTGTTTGCCTTTTGAGGTTCACTCTATGATTTTCATACCCAGATACCCATTGGTTGCAGAAAGCTGCAAGATGGTCAAAACTACCACATGTGTAACAAGCTTTATTATAAAAAGCAAAGTCATCACCTAATTGGTTAGACTTGAGGTTGTTCCAATTCCTTTGGTTACCTCTGGGCTTTTTGGTGGTTCTATATTGCTCACAATATCTAACTGGTTGCCTAACATGCTTAATGTTTGATTTAGGCCTATCAGTATTGTGTTTGACTACCTTAGGAACACTTGTTCCAACTTTCTTAATCACTTCAGGTTTAGACATAACCTGTTCTTCTTCATCATCACTATCAGTTGTACAATCTTCAACAACTATAGCATCTCCTTTCTTAGCAAAGGACACCTTGTCCTGATAAAGTAAAGTTTTATCTAAACTTTTACTTATCTTTGCTACCTTAAGACTCTTACTAGTCTTAGAACCATATTCCATGATTGGTTCTTGAAACTCAGCTAAACCTGTATGTGCTAGGTCAACACCTGGAGGTGAAGGAACACCTCTATATGGTGGAGGGACAGTTTTGTAACCTACACCTGAATTAGCTTTATCAATTACCTGAGCTTCCCAAATCTTATTCATTCCTTCTGAGGAATGTGCTAGAGTATCTATAGTTACCTTAACATTTTCTTTTTCAGTTTTGACTTCAGATAACTGTCTACTTTGATCATTAAGTAGTTCATCTCTAAATGCTATTCCTCTTTTTAAAGCATTTAAGTCATCAGTAAACGTAGATTCATTCTTTTTATAATGTAGAATCTGTTTTTCTAGAACTCCTACACACCTCTTATGATTAGCTAAATTATGAAGGGCATCAATTAACTCTTCTCTAAAAGCATCAAATCATTTTTTAATGTCTTCATAATTTTTAAGATTAGGACATGAATTAGTACAAGTAGGAATAGTATCTATCTCTGAATCAGAAGAAGCCATTAGAGCAATCTCATCGACAACAAGAGCAGCATTTGGTGGTGCATCCTCTTCAGTAGCCATAGAGCTCCAATCATATCCAATACCATCAATGGCCAGCATAGCCTTTGGCTCTTCTACCAGTACTTCCTTATTCCTTTCTTGTTTATACCAAGTGTTTCTATTATCCTGCTTCCTTGGGCTTCTACATTCTTTAGCAAAGTGTCCCAACCTATGACAGTTAAAACATTCTACTTTCTTCTTATCGAACCCAGCAGTATCATTACCATTTATGGTAATTTGCTTTCCAGTTTTCTGCCAAAACTTCTTAGCCCTCATGCTAAGTAAAGCAACTTGCCACTTAATGTCCATCTCTTCCAAATCATCACCATCAACCTGTTCAAGGTCTTCATGATTTAAAGGAGAACCACTAGCTTGACTGGTTATAAAGGCATAAAATGTTGGATCTCCAAGTCCAGCAATATCCTTTTGTAAACTAGCAGAAGGACCACCATAAGTAACATTAGAAACACTTTCAACTTCATCTACCTCTTCTGTATGACTAACACTAGGAACTGACAAGAGTGCAGCATTCCCAGAACTAGTACCATAATTTCCACCTCTCTTCAGACTTTGTTCAACAATTTTAAAGTTATTGAACAAATCATTAAGCTTCATTGTTTCAATTTCTGGTTTGTTCATCCAGACAATAACATGAGTATGAAAATCACCAGGTAGACTTTTCAAGAACTTCATGTTGAGATCTTCCTTCTCAGTCTCAACACCCAACACAGCTAACTGACTGACAAGCTTGTGTAGTCTTGAAAATAGTTTGTCAAGAGACTCATTACTAAAAGCAGTAAAGTTTTCAAATTGGTGCTTTAGTAAAGTCTTCTGTGTCTTTTTGGTAGTTTCATTACCACCAAACCATGCACAAATCTCTTCAAAAAGAGTTTTTGCATCAAGATATTTGTTAAAAGATAGCATTTGCTCACCAGGAATGGTCATAAGCAACAAGTTTCTTGCTTTCTGATCATTTCTCTTCTGTATCTTTTCATCATTGGAAACTGGTCCAGTATTTCTTTTTCTTACTGTCTTCCCTTCAACAAGAACATCTGAATAGCCTAAAGTGAAGGAATCACAATACTGAATTATGTCCCAAAGAGCATAATCTTGAACCATGAAATATTGCTCAACTCTCATCCTCCATAACTCAAACTCATTGGGTTTGATCATGGGCAACTTTGCAGCAACATTTGTTTGAACATCTTGTACATCCATTTCTTGTTTCTTCTAAAAACAACAATATCAACCTCTAGCTCTGATACCACTTGCTAGGATCCTGGACACACGATTAAGGTGGTTAAACCCTCTAACTTTGTGTGTATGATATGTTGTGTTAAAATGATTAAGTGCGCGGAATTCACTCAACCAAACTTAGAAGGTTGTGTATGTTATGGAAATGGAATTGTTATGTTTGTTAGTTAGCAATGAACACATAAAGATTATCACCAAATGATTCAATATTATTAAAGATAATAATACGAGTGATCTTGAAATATCACTAGGGTTACAACCTTGAATCCTATGTTTTTATCACTTGTGATATATTTGTGTTTGTTCTAACAGTTATGAATGTTCTAACATATGCATGGACTAACTCTTTATGCACGTACACAATATCACTAGTCTAAGATCTCTTTTATAGTCAAAAGATCTTTACAAATTTCTTAAAGTCTTGGCCGACTTACTTGGTTAACTTATGCTTATTGAGTGTCAGTACATCAGATACAACATGTATCTATGTATACAACTTGTTAACTAAGTACATGGAGTAAGATATTATCTACCGTATATTGTTGACCAAAATACAATAAATATCTTTTCGATCTTATCCTTCCATCAGCAGAGTTGTTCACTATCAGCAGGAACAATCTATCGCTATCAGCAGAATCATCAGCAGAATCCATCAGCAGAGTGCTAAGCCTATCAGCAGAGTGAAATGCTCTATCAGCAGAATCAACATCATCAGCAGAAACCATTTTGCACTAGCAGCAGAATTACACTTAAAGTATTTCTTGGATTAGAACCCGATATTAAACATCTTGAATTTTTAATTCCCAACAAAGTCTTTGTAGGTACACTTACGACCATTAGTACCATTTGCAGCTAGTCCTGCAGCTTCTGCTGTTTCTGCCCGAGAAGCGGCTTCAGCAGCAGCGGCTACGGCTGCTCTTTCAGCTACTAGTGTTGCCTCAATACTGTCGGCAACTAACTTCCTGATATCAGCGGGTGTCATAGATGTAGTAGCTCTTTTTGGCGGCATGACTCTTCATAATCACAAAGATAACAATAATGAGAACTCACAATAGAAACGTTCATCACACGCAACGTGTATGAATACAATGAAATCACAACGAGAAACAACCACGAAATATCATAGGTATAATTGCAACACACATGAAAATTTCGGCCTGCATGGACCGATATCATAGATAGCACAACCATATCCATATAGTAGAGTCAACACTTGGTAAGTTCGTTGTACAACAACCAAAATACTACAAGTTTCTTTGAACTATGCCACACATCCCGTGGCTAGGATAATAGTAAAAGCTAGTAAAGATATAAGTCTAGTCTAGAGGCTCCCTGGTGCTCCTCTGATTGGATCCTGGTTTGCGGCATCTTGGGGTTGGGGTGAGTCCTGATGTGAGGTCTGGAGTTGTGCATCGATCATATCCGAGATAGCATAGATCTCAAACCATTCTTGGGGAATCTGCTGATGTTCCTGTTGAGTCGGCGGTCTTGGTACTATCCACAAGGTGTCATCTAATTCCTGATATGTGGTAATGGAAAAGGGGAATGACAATGGTGGTAGTGGAAAGGCAGGGGCAGTCTCCTGAACCTCAAGGGTCTCAGTGTCATATCTGGTAGTCTCTTCTAAGTCTGGTTCAGGTGGTGCTAACATCTCAAACAGGTGGGAGTTATCATCTAACAATGGTGAGTGATATGAGAATGTCGAGGTATAGGAAGGTGAGAGTGGTGGTGTAGGTGTATTAGTGGATGAGAAAGCGTCCTCGATGTCCGAGTCTGCTAGAATGATAATAGGGTGGTTGGGTGAAGACATATCGCTGAGAACTAGGTCAATATAAGTATATAAGTATAAGTATAAATAGCTCGCATAGTGTGTGTATGAAACCGCATGTATAGTGAATATGCACTTATGATGAAATGATGAGATGCTATGATGATGTGGTTATAGTCTAGGGTATCATGGACAACCTAGTTCGCTATAACCTTTGCTCTGGTACCAATCTGTCACACCCCTAAATATATGACTTGCAGCGGAATGGAACACTTGAGGGCGTGACTGATCATAGCACCACAGTTACAGTTATATTGAACGACCTAAAGTGTCGTTTTAAAAATACATCGTTTGATTATATAAAACATTCAGAGTTTACAAAAGCTAGGTCCCAAAAGGTGATTCAAGTTTGCGGAAATAAGGTTGTTACAAATCAAACGATAGTTAAGTGCATAAAATATAAGTGAGACGCGTCGTCACCGCGACTCCATGATATGTCCACATGCAGGCCATGATGCGAATACCTTAATTACCTGAAAATACATTGCTAAAACGGTCAACAATAATGTTGGTGAGATTCATAGGTTTATGTAAATGTTTTGTACGATATCCACAATGTAAAAAGTTAAGTATGACAATGTAGCCATATAAATAATACAATTGCTATAAGCTCATGACCCCGAAGCTAGACTAATAATGCGCGCCCCAACTGAGTGTTTTGCCAGACACTCTAATATAATTCAAATGAAATGCGTTCGTATGACTAGTTGGAGCTACCAACCCGAACGGAGGCGTCACCCTCAATAGATCTATTCACTCATCCTAGCTTAATGTCAATTAACGGTCAATGATAAATAAAAGGGGACTTTAATCTGGGCAATGATGGTAACTTAAGCAATGTAAATAAATTTAATGTACTTGGACTCGTAATAAAAATGGTGCAATATATTCTCCCCCGCAAGTTTAGAAATGAAAATATAAATTGAAAACGGGGCTATGAAAACTCACCGAAAACAAAGTGCACGATCAAGTGAGATAATGAAGAAATAACCGCGAGAATCCTACGAGCAACCTAGATATATACGCGTGTCTTAGCTTCTAAAAATAATGATCCATTTATTTCTATATGCCATGTAAGTTGTAACCTCAATTATGCTTGGTACATAATGTTTAAATAATTTTCAAGGTTGAATTTGGCTTTTAAAATGATTTACAAGTATGAAATATATTTCTTACCCAATTTCAAGTTTTAATCCTATTTTCTTACTCTAGTCTATATGATGTGTCCTTACTGATGGTGCATAAATACGCAGCTAAACCATAATGGTTACGCGCATTTGAATACCCGTAAACCTAGTTTACGCAATGACGAGTGAACTGCATAGGAAAATGTTTTGAGCATGTGTCACCCACCATGCATGGACAATTCCTGTAATCAGGTCCACATGGACCATGCATCATGAATTCTTTGACAAGTTTATTTAGTTCTGGGTCTTCGTCCGGGTCAGATATCTCAGCTGATATGCATCTATCTATATCAGCAGTGTTTCTCAACTTATCATCATTTTCAAGCCAAAAACACATATGATAGTGAGGTAGCCTACGCTTCTGGAATTCAATCGTGTAAACCTCTGTATGTTAAAAAAAACAAACAAACGTTAAACTCACAATTAGACATTTTCAGAAATAAAATCAAACAAAACATATTAAATTGGACAATACTATTTTGATTAAATATGTTTTTAGTACCGATGAGTGTGTAAATTCTTTAACTTTACCAAATATACGTTTTTCTTTGATGTCCTTCATCAACTGGTCCAATTCATTTTAAAAACTCTTGTTGACACATCAGGCCGATCTTTAGATTTAAGGCCTCCCTTATTCAGAAAACGTGTTATCTCTGGCCATTTAGGATTACACGTAAACGTTATAAATAGATATGGAAACCTGTTACATTAAGCGTGGATAACTCGATCAATACCATGTATTTTATATTAAGCGACTTAATGTTAAATTGGTTAGTAATACTTTGTGTTTTCTTCTTTCGACTTTAAACATAGATTGTATATGTCAATACCATGTATTTTATACATGATGTGAGTGAATTTCTTGAACTATAAAATTTAACACGGATTTTATATGTCAATACCATGTATTTTTTCATGGTTATTGATTTTCAACGAAAGCTAACTTATTCACTATATATACTGTATTATAAAGGGGCGGAATATTCCCCCGAATCTGCCACAAACGAATAAAAAACAATATTGCTAATAAAAAATATTATTTCCTCAATAATATATTGATTAGCTTGTCGGGCTAAGTTGCAGCCCATGACTGGTTTGAGTGAGCCAAGAAGTTGCTTTGTCGGTTACAAAATTTATTTTTTGTTCTGACCATTATCTGTAACAATCAGAGTCGGTATAAGATAACTTCCAGGTCCTCTTCTTCATACCCAAAAAAATATCTACATGTGTGTTCACCGAAATGCCCCGCCGCAACGCGAGGGCGCCTTTTTCCTTGTTCCTAATATATTCGATATTGGATTAAAATAAGTAGTTGTTTGAATAACACGTAAAGTTATCCTATGACAACGTCGATTCACACAATGTCAACCGGATAGCATTCAATGAAACAAAGATAAAGTTTGAAAGTGTTTTATTTAGTTTATTTACTAATAGAAAAAGACACTTCGTATATTTTAGAAAAACAAACTTTATTTAAAGAGTTGAATGAGAATTCTTTAAGACTAGCGGTAATAATACCACAAGAACGCGTTTTCCTTTCTACACTCACATTCTAAGGATGCATCTTACATGGCTTTGGAGCACAAGTTGGTCGTTCAGACGACTGACCTCTTTTTCTTTCATTTTGTATGTGTGTGGCTGTTTTGTTGGGTATATTTGTGTATTAAGTGAGGTATATTTGGGTGATGTTGTTGGTTGTGTTATTACATTAAGTTAGTAGTGATGTTGGTTGAAGGAAAGAAGCTAATGTGACGATATGTTGACGGTGATGATCGCAATATCAGTGTTACCACCATCCTTGAGAATGATATATACATGAAACATTTATGTAAATGGCAAAAGACGATCATGATCATCCTTTATTCTTTGGGATGTGAACTATAACCAGATTTACGAGATAATAAATGTGACATGTCAACTTGTTTCGTGATCAGTCGTCCTTACAGGTATATTCATATATAGGCTAGTTTTTATGCGATCCTTTAGAAAGTAAAGAAAATTAAAAAGGCTATAAAGCCACTCACAATGTGACAAGTGTCCACCATCACTCCTTTCATTTTTTCTTGAGTTAACTTCAAAAATCGTCCCTGTGGTTTACCGGGTCATTTGGATTTGGTCCCTAAAGTTTAAAAATTCCAGATATCGTCCCTGTGGTTGACGACCCATACAGATCTGGTCCCTTGACCGGGTCAACCGTCAGTTGACCATTAGTGGAGGACTCAAAAGACGAAAATACCCTCATCTACATCCTTTCATCTCCCTCTCCATCTCCACCACCTCTTCTCACCATCACCACCACCAAAACCAAAACCAAAACCAAACAATCCACTCTACCAAAAATTAAAAAATGAATCCAACAAATTTATTTTCATCACATAAAAAAGAAGGTCCTAAGCAATCAATACAACTATGGTACCAGTCATAGAAACAACAGCAATTACAAGAAGAACTGAAGTCAACAAAATAGCCCTACCATAGACAAAGATGAGGACAACGGTGGTGGCGTCTTTTCGAGGGCAACTCGAACCACCAATCCTTAGTTGCAACCTTCGTTCTTCCTCGATCTTCCAAGGTATAGATGGTGTGGGTGACGTCGGTGAGGAGGGATGGGGGCTGTTTTTGACGATGGCGGCTGAAACCCTAGAGAGGTGGTTGTTTGTGAGTGTGATGATGGCAGTGGGTTGTGTCTTCTCCTGCTGTTCAATCGAGGCTTAAAGGGAGAAAAGAAGCAAAGTTTGACCAAGATTTCTTGGTGGGTTTCTTGTGAAGAGACGAATATGTGAAAAATCACTATCAATACTTCATCTCCTATGCTATCTTGTGACCTGGCGTGGGAAGAAAAAATGGCAGACAAAAGAGAGGAGATGGGGATGGGACTGTGGTGTTATCGAAAAAAAAAAAAGAAAAAAAGGTATAACCTCCGTCTCAATTTATTTGTCAGGAGAGAGAAAACACAAAGTTTAATAAAAGTGGGGCCACTTTAATTTTCAACCACTAAAATGGAATATTCCTCCACTAGATTCTCTAGTTTTTACTAAATAAGGAAAGTGGACAATTAATTTGAGACATCCATAAAAGGAAATATGGACAATTAAATTGAGACGGAGGGAAGGTAGAAGATAAGAAATAAAAGTGGGTGGTGGGTTTTATTTAATGGGAGGGTAAGTTGTTTTTATTTAATGGTAGAATACCCATAATACCCCCGGCATATTAGTATTATTAAAGATTTTAACGGTCAACTGACGGATTTTTTGGTCAAGGGACCAGATCCGTATGGGTCGTCAACCACAGGGACGATATCCGGAATTTTTAAACTATAGGGACCAAATCCAAATAACCCGGTAAACCACAGGGACGATTTTTGAAGTTAACTCTTTTTTCTTATTAAATTCGGTTAGTGGGCATTTTGGTCCTTTCAACCCTTTTTTTAATTTCACCCCAAAACTTTAAACGTAAATAACTTTCAAACGATAAACTTTAATGAAAAACCGATTTCACCATAATTTTTTAAATTTAATTCTCTTTAATTTGGTATGCATTATGATACTTTTTTTTCCAACTTTTTAAGTGGGTGTTGATTTTCTTGAAATTTTCGGCATTTTCAGCTCTAATTTTGCCTAGTTTAAAGGCCGAATTTTGCAAAACTTAAAATACGAAAGTTGTAGCTTTTTGGCCATTCTTTACCCATAAATTTGAATCACTCAAATCCGATATAATATGAGTGAGATATCGCACGTTAAAGATGAACAATAACTGATGAACGTTATCAAAAATAACTGATGAACGTTATCAAAAAATAACTGATGAACGTTATAAAAAATAACTGATGAACAATATCAAAAATAACTGATGAACGTTATTTTTTCGAAAACTGTTGAACATTATAAAAGATAACTGATGAACGTAATAAAAAATAACTGATGAACAATATAAAAAATAACTGATGAACCTAAACACTTTGAAACACAATCGACGCTAACTGATGAACCTAAACACTTTGAAACACAACCGACGCTAACTGATGAACCAAAACACTTTGAAAAACAACCGACGCTAACTGATGAACCTAAATACTTTGAAAAACAACCGACGCTAACTGATGAACCTAAACACTTTGGAACACAACCGACGCTAACTGATGAACCTAAACACTTTGAAACACAACCGACGCTAACTGATGAACCTAAACACTTTGAAAAACAACCGACGCTAACTGATGAACCTAAACACTTTGAAACACAACCGACGCTAACTGATGAACCAAAACAGTTTGAAAAACAATCGACGTTAACTGACACTAACTGATGAACCAAAACACTTTGAAAAACAACCGACGCTAACTGATGAACCTAAACACTTGAAACACAACCTACGCTAACTGATGAACCAAAACACTTTGAAAAACAACCGACGCTAACTAATGAACCTAAACACTTTGAAAAACAACCGACGCTAATTGATGAACCTAAACATTTTGAAACACAACCGACGCTAACTGATGAACCAATATTAAAAATAACTGATGAACATACTTTTTGCTGAATAAAAAAACATGATGAAAATTAACAAACACTAACTAATGAACCAAAACACTTTGAAAAATAACCGACGCTAACTGATAAACCAAAACACTTTGAAAAACAACCGACGCTAACTGATGAACCTAAACACTTTGAAAAACAACCGACGCTAACGGATGAACCTAAACACTTTGAAACACAACCGACGCTAACTGATGAACCTAAACACTTTGAAACACAACCAACCCTAACTGATGAACCAAAACACTTTGAAAAACAACCGACGCTAACTGATGAACCTAAACACTTTGAAACACAACCGACGCTAACTGATGAACCAAAACACTTTGAAAAACTTTGAAAAACAACCGACGCTAACTGATGAACCTAAACACTTTGAAAAACAATCGACGCTAACTGATGAACCTAAACACTTTGAAACACAACCGACGCTAACTGATGAACCAAAACACTTTGAAAAACAACCGACGCTAACTGATGAACCTAAACACTTTGAAAAATAACCGACGCTAAATGATGAACCTAAACACTTTGAAACACAACCGACGCTAACTGATGAACCAAAACACTTTGAAAAACAACCGACGCTAACTGATGAACCTAAACACTTTTAAAAACAACCGACGCTAACTGATGAACCTAAACACTTTGAAAAACAACTGACGCTAACTGATGAACGTTATCAACTGATGAACAATATTAAAAATAACTGATGAACATTGTAAAAAATAACTAATGAACGTTATAAAAAATAACTGATGAACAATATAAAAAATAATTGATGAACTGATAAACAATGTGTTTTTATTAGAAAAATTGATGAACTGATGAACAATACTAACTTGAACTAATGAACATTATAAAAAATAACTGATGAACAAAATTAACCGATAACCAAAACTCGCTGATGAACTGATGAACAAGTATAACTGATGAACAAAGACTCACTGATGAACTGATGAACAAGTATAACTGATGAACAAAGACTCACTGATGAACAAACTAACTGATGAACTGATAATCATTATGGCCTAACTGATGAACATTGTCTTTTTTTTATATAGAAAACTGATGAACAACATAATTTTGTTTAGAAAACTGATAAAAAAACGTGATATAACTAATGAACATTATGATGTACAACTTTTTTTTTATTGATGAAGAATAACTTTTATTGATGAACAACATCTATACTATCTAATATACAGCAGTAGAAAAAGACCATGAATGCCCTTATGAAAAAGAAATGCTGAAATTCTAAGATGTCCACATTAGTCATTTTACTTTAATAATCTTGAAATAAACACTAATTACATATAACATAACATATACAATTCTCATATAAATGTTCACTATGAGAGTGTTTGTTTAAGCTTATATGCCAGCTTATGGGCTCATTCAATTTCAGCTTATATTTCACAAGCCTTAATTTATAAGCTTATTATGAAATAAGCTGCCTATATAAGCCAATAAGTCTCAAAATAAGCAATAAATTTGAAGCTTACAAAATATAATCCGAAATCAAATAATCCCACAAATAAGCTTAAAAAAACACTCCGTATACAACTAAATAATCATAACATAAATCACATACAAATAAAAAAAATATATTGACTGGATAAGATTTATTTATAAAAAAAAAAAAAAAAAAAAAAAAAAAAAAAAAAAAAAAAAAAAAAAAGTTCCTGAACGTCGTCGTAAGACCATTTGTTAAACAACAAAATACCGCTGCTAGCCTTGTTTTCATCCACAATCGGTGCTACAACCTCCATTGCTTCAAAATACAATAAAACATATTACATCAACATCATCAATAAAATAATATTTTCATTCATTTATCAACAAGTAAACAACACATCATTTCAAGATCACATTCATTCAGGAGTCTATGATTGTTTGATTTGAGTGGTTAATATTGAGATCCAATTTCAGTTTCAGTTTCAGTTTCAAGATCACATTCATTCTGGCGTCTATGATCAATGATCAATTATTATCTCCGTCACGAGCTCCGACTGTACAGCAAGGTGGTGCTAATGAAGGCGAGTTGTTGTTTGGTTTAATCGGATCGGAGAGTGTTTGCAGTGTTTATTCCATTTGAGATGAGGCATTGAGAAGTTGTGTAGTGTTTGTGATTTTAATGGTGCTGGTGACGGTGCAATGGTGGTGACAGTGATGAGATCACCGGAGATGGTCTTTTGTTTTTTCCTTTGAGATTGGGGAACTGATGAGAAAGAAAGAGGGAATGGAGATAGATAAATAAAGAAGTAGAATGACCAGGATGCCCCTATATGTATATGTCTCTTTTTAATTTGACTAGGCGAGTACCCGTGCATAGCAACGGAATTCGTAGCGGCAAATTATTAACGATTTGTGATATTGTGGTGAGTGTTTTGTGTAGCGTTCAAAATAGAACGGAATTCGTTTCGTGCACAGCTTTGTGTGCTTGGAACACAAAGTTGTGCATCTCTTATTTATATCACTTTTGATTGAAGTTTGATACATGTATTATGTATATGAGATTAAGCCATTAAGGTATACGCCAGAAAGCCAAGTAACTTAAGCGACCAATAGATAAACAAAGTAGATATGTTTCAAGTGTTCAGAAAAAAACTTGATTAAGAAACAATACAAGTAAAATGGGTTTTTTTTTCTTCTAATAGGACAATAGATAAACAAAAAAGGCAAATATATGGTTGTTTTACGAAAAAAAAGTGGCCATCGTCACTTTTGCTACCACGCTGAGTAATCTTAATTCGTTTCATCCATTACAAGAAAATGGCAGAAATTAGCATCTCATTATCACCTCATTGATCTCAAAAAGATCGATATCATTCACTTCAAGACCAGCAGCCTTGACTGCAGCCGGAATTGCAACAGCAGGGCCAATACCCATAATCGCGGGTGGAACACCAACAGCAGCAAAGGTCCTGCAATTAATTTAAACGGTTCAAGTCCAAGACCAGAATAAGTTCACCCATTTAATTCACAAGTGCTGTTCTATTTGTGAACTGTATTGACATAACGGCATGCAAGCACCTAAAGAGAACAAATTTAACGAAGCTGCAAATACCTGAATACACCAAGAATTGGTAATCCCTTCTGCAAAGCGGTACTTCTCTTCATCAGGAGGACAGCTCCAGCACCGTCACTCACCTGGCTGGAGGTTCCTGTTACGATAACAACAAAACAGTAAGATCACGTGCCAAGAAATACCACTTGTGGCTAATGAAGAGAGCTTTGTTATGTACCAGCAGTGGTTGACCCGTCTTTCTTAAATACTGGCTTAAGTTTCGCAAGATCTGCCAAAGTAGTTCCTGGACGGATGCCATCATCAACAGAGATTGTACCAGGCTTTTCGTCTCCGGTTTTTGGGTCAACGATCTTTTCTCCAAATAAAACTTTATATCAGAAGGAAGCAAAACGTATTATAGTAAGATATGGAAAAAGAGAAAAAGCCATTTATACCTTTGTCTTGACGGGAATGATCTCGTCCTTGAATTTACCAGAAGCAGTTGCAGCAGCAGCCTTCCTATGGGAATCAACCTATGCAACGCAATAACCGTTAAAAAGACTACACTTGAACGACACAACAACCTTTCTATATTGTTCTATTCAACTCACAGCAGCCTGATCTTGTTCCTTCCTCGTCACGCCAAAGCGCTGTGAAACATTTTCTGACGTAATCCCCATTCGAATTTGGAAGAAGACAATCTTGAGCTTGTGCCATTGTCTTCACCTGTTAATCACAAGCAAAATATAAGCATATAACAGACTACGGATTCACATATAGAGATATGTGAGTATATATTCACAGGTGAGTCGGAGATAAGAGTATACCCTTGGGTTAACCGATCCGTCCCAAGCCATCGGATT
Source organism: Artemisia tridentata subsp. tridentata (assembly GCA_021014915.2). Classification (NCBI taxonomy): domain Eukaryota; kingdom Viridiplantae; phylum Streptophyta; class Magnoliopsida; order Asterales; family Asteraceae; genus Artemisia; species Artemisia tridentata. Next base: position 155,645,201 of record CP139503.1, on the reverse strand, counting down.
GGCAGTCATGGATTCCAAACCCGCACCAATCCCAATATCATAAAATCCAGCTTTAATAGCTGCAGCTACATCAGCAACTGCTTGAAGACCCGAGGAACATTGTCTGTTGACGGTCCTAACTGGAACAGTTTCTGAGGAACAGAAAAAATCATACATTAGAGAATCATCTTAGATCTAGGTAATCAGGTAATGCACTCTCTCGAGTCTTGGACATACCAGGAAAGCCAGCGTAGAAAGCAGCCATTCTGCATTCACTTTCTCTTTGGGAACCCGCTCCCAAGACAGATCCGACAACGATATCTCCAACTTCAGCTGGATTGAGATTTGTTTTCTCTATCACTGCCTGATCAAGTACAAAGAAAAAAACATAACACTTAGACCAACTACTTCACAAAACAAAACCATGAAGCTGAAATACGAGCTGCTAAACGTACCTTCAAAACTGGTGCAAGTATGTCATCAGGATAGGTGTCCTTGAGGCCACCTCTCTTTGATTTGCAAAGAGGGGTTCGATAAGCACTGCATAAACGACAAAAATTGAAGAGAACAATTAGTTCAACTCGGTATTAAGTGATCCATAGGACGTACAGAGTAAATTTGGTTGATGCAGGTGAATGTCTAACAGGTACTTACGCTACAATTACTACACCATCCCCAAAAACAGTACTCCTTTGGTAAGCATAACTATCACCAGCTGCGCAGACCGATGCCTGGTTTCAAAGCAAGAAAACATCAACCAGTATATTGAGACAGAACAAACAGGCCATGCCACATCCATGTAATAAATTCTATCGTTAATTCAATAATTGAGGAAAATCAATGTAACATTCTTGTAGTAGCTACATGTGCATAATGAACCTATTTCTATTCGTTCTGTACTGTCACATTGTACTTTTATCTAACACATGGCAATAACGTAAAGCAATCCCATAACTTTCGACATTTAGGTCCCACAGTAACACCATATGCTTTCAAACATAACCAAAAAATAAGCAACAATCCCAATTCCAGACCACGAATCTAACACGCAAAAACATCAGCAATTAATAACCTCAAAACAAACACGGAACCAGTCAAAAGTACGAACAATGTAACATTCTGGTAGTAGCTATACATTACATGTGCATAATGAATCTCTGTATTTGTTCCGTCCTATCAAATTGTACTTTTATCCAGGATAACAGACACATGAGTATTAGCAGGTAGTTTTAAAACAATGGCATGCCACAGACGTAAATCTCGATACTTGGATACCCATAAACACATATTCTTACAGAATCAAACGAATACTAAAGGCGGAAAAATAAAACAAAAAGCATTTCATTACAAATTATGTGCTTTTACCACATACAAACTTACTTCTTCTTTACTCTATTGTCCTGGCTTTTTGATACCGTTACCAGCTTGCCCCTCACCTGTGCATAGGGAAATAAATAATGAATGCTGACAAATTGTGCAATAGAACTAATTAATGATTGACTTGTGAAACTGTGTCGATTCAGAAAATGACATACCTCAACTCCATCTTTCAACTCAGAAAGAGCACGTGTTGCTTGATCAACAGATGCAAAACGCACAAATCCAAAACCTTTACTCTTTTTTCCTGTATTCCTCACTATTCTAGCGGATTAATGAAAACTTAGATCTACAATAAATTATTTACATTATCAGTAACAAAACATTCATAACAATTATCAACATATATAGATCTATTAAAAAATTCAAAAAACATGAAAAGATGAAGAAAAAAAAACCTTTTGGGATGTGGAGGTTTCAGTGAGGCTGATCGCGACGGTTCCAGCTTTTTGATGTCTTTCAAAACATATTGGTTTAACACAAGAATATTGGTAAGTTACTAATGCTGATAATGTAAAAATCAATTAACCTGATTCTTTCATCCAATCTACTTTCTTCCATTGTAAGTCTTTGAACCTCTGTCTACAGCCAATAAAACAAATGAAGCTAAAATACTATAAACAATAAGAATGTAACGATACAACGATAATGTAAAGAGGGTGACATTATCATAACAAAATGATAATATACCTGTGACCTAAGGAACTTGTAAACGTGACCTCGCTTGCTCCCATTCCAATCACCTGCAACAAAGAGATATAAAGATTAATTACTATATTTATATACGGCAAAATATGTGGTTCAGGTAACGGGTCAAAAGGGTCATTTTGATAAGAAAAACAATTTGAACGGGTCCAATGCCTTTCCTCTGAATATATTATTGGATTTAATAAACAGACACATGCACTTTTGCCACATAGTAATCTGTCTGTGTTCTTGATTCAAGTGCACTTCTATATCAAATGTTTCCATTTATTGAAATTATATCAAATGTGATTTCAATCAAACTAAAGAAAGAAAAAAAGAGCGAGTGTACAATGGTATTATTGGAATAATGAATCAAACTAAAGAAAAAAAAAGATTTATAAAATTACTCAACAAAAAATACATCAATATTTGGCTGTGGCTTTTGTCGGTAGCAACACTTCCCGGCGCCGACGACTTTTTCCGGCGAAAAAGCGGCGGTAAGCGGCGGCACTAACAAAAAAAAACCAAAAGAATACCTCAAAACTTGAAAAACTTGAAAATTGTTAAAATACATAGATCTATAAAAGCCGTTCAAAAAAAACATAGATCTATAAAAAATCTATAAATCTACAAATAAAATCTATAGATCTATAACAAAACCCTTCAAAACTCATAGATCAATTAAAAAACTCAAAAGAATACCTCAAAACTTGAAAAACTCTTTTGATGGTCGTAGGTTTGGTGGTTCCTCTCGGTCGTATCGCTACTGTGGTGGTTGGATGACGTTCAAGATCCTTCAAAACCCTTCAAAACTCATAACAACGAATTGCATATATAAACATCAGATTGATGTGATACATAATTAAAGAAATAAAAATAGAAGCATAGGATATTGAAACATCAGTGGTGGTTGGATGATTTTGTGCTGTGGTTTTATTGTGGGTTTGATCTAGGGTTTGTGTTGTGATTTTATTCGGCTGATTGTTTGAATGTGTAACATTAATTGGAGATCAAAGAAGAAGCGTATGAAGGAAGCTAAGGGCAAAATGGGGATTACATTAATTTCAACATTCCACATTGACTTTTCATTTTTCACCTTTGACCATACACCCATTATATGTAGTATAGATAAGATCTTGAATTATGATCCAATGGTTGTAAATACTTTTTAGACTTTGTAATCACACTTTGCAAATGATCCACAACCTATTCATATATAGGCTAGTTTTTAAGCCAATACCGATCCTTTTCAACGAATTCTTATATATGTTGCTTATCCATTTGGACAATTTTTTGTTAGGGCAACCGAAGAATCCTCCCAACGTCTTGGGGGGAGGACGCCGGTGAATACCGCCGCCAACCCCCAAGACTCTAGAATCATGTGTTTTGGAAGCAAGAGTAGGACGATGAAGCATGGAATGTTTAGTGCATAAAATTCGAACGTTGGCCCCGTTTTTTGGTATTTTTGGATTTTTTTTTTTTTTTTTTTTTTTTTTTTAAATTGAAATACAAAGTAAAAAACCATGGGCGGGATATTTTTATATCCGTTTCAAATTTGAAATTCAAAGTTAAAATATAAAATTCAAATTTAAAAAACGTGTGGATTTCTGGCCTATAAAAAACGTGTGGATATTTTTATATATACATAATAAATAGTTTTACATTTAATTTTTATTATTTATAACATTATACATAAATAAATAAATAAATAAATAAAATTGAGGCATAATTCCGAATCCTCCAAAATCCTCCCACTACCAACAGTTTTATCTTCAGAATCCTTCTGTCACATGGCACTCTGTGATTGGTCAGTGAGAATTCTCCCATGACTCCGAGTGTTGGGTTGGCATCACCCTTATTATTTCACTTTGATGATTTGGATCCCCTTTTTAACATTGTTACATATTGGTATGTCTTGACTTATTTGATAAGTCAATATTGGCTACATATATTATTTAATTTATATTCAAGTTTATCGAACAAAAGTTGGTAAAAGAATAAAAACCATAAGTTCTTGATGAAATTTTTAGTCATCTATTTTTTGTATTTTAATTGATAAAGTTTAGCTACATCAAGTTATATCCATCTTATGTTAAAAAAAAAAAAAAAAAAAAAAAAAAAAAAAAAAAAAAAAGTTATATCCATCTTAATGAATAAAGGCATAACGTCACACATGACACATGTGGAGCATTTGTATAGAAAAACATAAATCTACACATTGGAAATATACTCTAATCAAAATATCGATGCAATAATTGAATAGAAAAACATTAATTAAAGGCTTTCTACTAAACTATCTATTCACTTAACTTTTTGGTATTCGTTTCGGAATCTTGACCCACTTTGTATTTCTCATTTCACTAGCAAATCAAGGAGGCGAGTGACCAAATTCCATGCCATATTTTGCAATTGAATACATTCGATGATACAAAATGTACAACAATAATCCATTTATACAACCCAAAAGTCTCCAAAGTAGGAGTAATCAACTTGTCACAACTTTTAAACAGCTTAAACGAGACATATATAAAGTTATCAATGTCAACTTGCAAAAAATTGTCTTTGACGCACATTTAAATCTCTGAAGAACCGAAACCAGCTTTTGAATTTTTATAAACAATACTTAAACATGCATAAGATGATGTTTATCAAAACGTCATTTTTATCTTCGATTTAAAATTTTCTTTCTTAATTATGGAAAAGGAAATTGTTTATTAGATATGTTTTGATTTATTTATAGATAATGTCTTTTATATAGTATAAGTGTTAACAAACAATAAGAAAAGTTTATTTGCTCACTCTTATTTTGATGCTTACCAAGGGACAAATTCTCACTATTCATATAGTTTGATCTAATAGTAGGAATCATAGCTGTCAAACTCGTGAGTTTACACGTAAGATTGTACGATCTTACGTGCACACCGGTCAAAATCGTGTAGTATCGTCATAGGATCGCATTTTAGGTGGGATCGTAAGTAGGATCGTAAACTCGTTCGTAAGATCGTGTGATCGTGGGACGATACGAGTTTACCAAATGTGATAAAATTCTAAATTACACTTACTGGACTTACTAGCCCACTACTTTTCTTAGGCCCAAAGTTGCTAAACTCGATCTGCAAAACTACAAAAGTAATATATAGTTAGTTATACACGCTTCATTAGTTATACACACTCTTGTTACTTTGTTGTGTCGAATTGAAAATTTAATTTGCAACTGTTGGTCTTTGTTGTAACAATTGAAACTTGACTTCTTTTTGTGTTTTATTAGTACTTTGATGTCTGAAATTTGAATTTTCGTATTTTCAATAGGATATTATAAGAATTTATCGTTGACGTTGAGTAGAAATATAAAAAGTTTGACTCGTTTATCATTTGCTTATAAAATATGATAAATTGGTAGGATCGTAGGATCTTGATCCGATCCTACGATCTCGATCTTGCAAAGACAAAAACGATCTTGCGCGAGATCGCGATCTTGACAGTCTTGGTAGGGATTAACCTAATATTTAATATGTCAACCGAATTCCATTTTTATTTTTATTTTTTTTTCTTGTCTTTCTGTCTTTCTTATTTATTTACATTTTTTTTCGCTTTCATACGTTTTCGTCTGTTTTCATACGTTTTCGTCCGTTTTCATACGTTTTCGTCCGTTTTCTTACGTTTTCGCCCATTTTCATATGTTTTCGTCCGTTTTCATACGTTTTCCTTCGTTTTCATACGTTTTCATCTGTTTTCATCCGTTTTCTTTCATTTTCGTCCATTTTTCATATGTTTTCGTCCGTTTTCAAACGTGTTTTTACGCTTTCATAATTTTTCGTCGCTTTTCATACGTATTCGTCCGGTTTCTTATGTTTTCGTCACTTTTCTTACGTTTTCGTCCGTTTTCATACATTCAGAATATCACTTGTGATTTTCTTAATATGATTTTCTTAATATCACTTGTGATATTCTGAGTATCATTTGTGATTTTCATGTTACTAAACATTAGTTGAAAATCACTTGTGATATTCAGAAAATCACTTGTGATATTCTAAATATCAAAGAATATCACAAAATATCACTTGTGATATTTAGAAACGTATGAAAACGGCCGAAAACATTTATGTGACGAATGGTAATTTTCACATTTTAAGTTAATAATAAATATTTATTTATTATTTTTAAGCCGAGCATTTCTATGTGTAACTGCATGTTTCTGAGCATTTCTGAACATTTTTGGGGAGTTGTCCCGCATACTGTAGCTTACAGTCACTGCTGTAATACCCGTAAATCCTAAACATGTAAAATGACCAAATTGCCCCTGAGAATTTAAAATATGAATAAAACATATGTAAAGCACAAAATAAATTCCAAACTTCTAGCAATGAACAAGTTATGGTCCCAAATAATTTTAACAACTTCATTTAACATTTAAACAAGCCAAGAAAATTACTAAAATGCCCTTGGGCGCCTAATGTAAATTAAATACAAATTCTATGATTTAAATGAAAGTAATTAAGGGAAATAAAAGACATTAAAGATAATTAAGCAAGGCAATTATTTTCCTTTGACTAAATTCCGAAATTTATGTCCATTAAACCCCCCTTTGACCAGCCAATTCATAGTTTATATCAATCACATTATTTCCTCCTAACCCTAATTGGCCGATTGAAACAAAAAACACAAGATAATTCATACCACCTCCAATCGACACTCTAAAATTCCCAAGTTATTTTTCTGTGTTAAATCATCATCCAAGGAGTCCTAGAAAAATAATACTTCGAATTGTGGTGGCCGGATTCAAGGGTTTTCGAAAATTCTTGTTTAATTCAACCCGAAAGGTAATAATTCCATTTTTGATTCATTCGATCTTGGAAAATTCGTTTCTTATTTTTATGGTGTTCCTCACATCATATGTGACATGTGAAAATTGGTTTCATGATTTTTAGATCATTTTTGAAGTCGTGGTGATTTATGGTGCATTTTGGCTATTCGCGTACATATTAAATCGTGCGTCTCGTTCTACACGTTCGAATCTTGATTTGGTATTTTTCTCAGACCCTATATATGTTATGAACACCAAATAAAATGTAAAAGTCGACCCATGCATGATCTAACAATTATTTGTGAATTAAATCTTAAAAACGTGTATAAACCCTAAATAATTCAATTCGAATTTTTGAGGCTTCATATTTATTTTATTTGGACTCCATATGATCATACTAATCTGGGAAAAATTATATTTCGAATTGTTAAGGCCTAAAATAATTATTCTTGATTTATTTAGTTTTACCGATTTCTAAGAAATTAAAAAGAATAAAAGAAAAACTTTGGGAAAATTGTAAATCGATCGAGCTAGGGTTTTTGTATATGAATTAGGGTTTATTCTTGGCCATTAATGAAGAGTAATGATTAGTCAATGAATTGGTTAGGTTAGGGTTTGATTTGTGTAAAGATAAAAGTCATATCGTGGGTTTTTAAAAGTTAAGGGTGTGTTTTGTAATTTCTAAAACTTGTGGGTCAGTTTTAAAACTTAATTTAGATCATGTACTTGCTGGGAAAAATATAAAAGGAAGGGGTCTAATGTCATTTTTGTATTTTAGAGGGTTAAAATGTTTTTAGGGTTTTATTATGGTTCGAATTGTAAAATAATTAATCTAGAGGGACTAAACTTGTAATTTCTGGAAAGTTGGTGCTGTTTTGAGTAAAATAATGCATTCAGGGGGTTATGTGTCAATTTGAGGATTTAATGGGTTAATATGTAATTATTATGAATATAAGATTGAAATTATAAGTTAAAAGGACTAAATATGTAACTTTGTAAACTAGAGGGACCTATTGTGTAAATTCTGTAAAATTAAGGACACATTCTTATAATGTGATAAAATAAGTGACCATTGTGAAACTTTGATAATTTAAGAGTCTAAAGTGTAACTTTTGGAACTAAAGGGTGTAAAGTGTAAATTGTGAATTCTTAAAGACCTAATATGCAAATGTGATAAAAGATACCCTAATTCCTGAAATAATGATTTAACTAAGAATGTTGATCCAACTTTCTAAATATGGAAACTTTCTAAAAATGGAAACCTGCTAAAAGTAGAAAGTTACTTAATATGGATATAGAATCTTTAGTAATCATGTCTTTACTCCTCTAGGTGTGAAGAGGGAGTGACCTGTGCTCATTATCATCTCATTTTGTGATTTCCTTTGTCAAGCAATAAGGTACAGATATTCTGTCCTCATTTAGTAAGGACCTTCGTCTCATTTCTGATTTCTATATCATTGCCATGCTTTTGATTCTGTGAACCTTGTCTGTTTTTCTTTCATGATGTTATGACTCTTCTGTTTATGAACCTTTGCCATGACCCTTTTAATATTGAACCTCTTGGTACTGAACCTTTCTTATACATGATTCCTTGATATATGAACCTTTCAATTATGAAACCTTGACCATGAACCTTACTTATGAACCTTACTTATGAACCATGGATATGAGCCCTCTGATTATGAACCATCTCTGATTATGAACTTCCTAATTATGAATCTTTCTGAACATGTACTTTTCTGATTATGAATTTCTGACTATGAATCTCTGATTATGAGCCTCTGATTATGAACCCTAATTATGAAACTATGACGGTGGATTTATGATAGTACGAAATGGTAATTGTCTTATACAACTCAATTAAATACTGGATAAATTATACTTGACCATTGACCTACAGTCTGATGCTACGAGCCACTCACTAGGCATGAGGGTTTCATGTCCATGTCAGTCGATGCACCGATGGCATGACTCTAGGTCAGGAGAGTGATGACCTGGCCCGTCCCTTTTCTGTATCATGTTATGGTGTGTTGGGAGTTATGGCCACCAGGGGCGTATGGATGCATCCTAGATTTGTTTCTGTATTATGTTCATGTTATGATATGTTATGATATGCATGGTGACTGATGGTGTGTGCGATACACGTCTTTCACAACTCTGGGAGCTGATCACTCCATATTTCTGATTTCTGGGATTAGTGAGAGGAACATCTCTCTGCATGGCGGTATGATTATGATTTCATGTTCATGTTTCTGGGCTCGTAGAGGATTTCTGTATCACTAGACCTCATGGACTTCTGACCCTTACCCTCATGACACCCATGATATGTTTCTGGACTTATTTCTGTATGGGCATGGTATGTTGGGCCTCATGGGATTCTGGACTGGTTTCTATACTAGGTATGGTAAGTTGGGTATTATGGGATTATGGATTTATTTCTGGACTGGGCTTGGGCATGTTGGGCTTTATGGAACTTTGGACTTGTTCTATACTGGGTTGGTTATGTTGGGCTAGTTGGGACGTTTATTCTACTCATCAGTATTCATGGTACAACTCTATACTCCTGATATCTCTGCATGCTATTTCCTACTTCATTATTATTCATGTACTTTTCTATACCTTCTAATATCTCTGCATGACCTCCCTATCTTTTCTTATCTGCTACTATGTCACGTTTTGTTTCTTTCTTTTATTTTACTTCATCGTTATATCATGAACTGTTCTGCCTTTATTTATCTCATCATTATATCACGTATGGTTTCTTTCGTGTTTCCCTATTTCATGATTATTATTTGTTACCGTTATATCTGTTCACTGAGCTCGTGTAGCTCAGCCGCGTTTCTTTTCCCGCGGCAGGTATTAAGCTAGGAGCTGGGTTATGGGTTTGGGAAGAGTGTTCACGAGTGAAGCTTTATTTTGGATTATTCTCCATTTGTATTCTGTTTTGTATTTCATGTATTTTCAATCTCATGTTACATTTTGTTTCCGCTGTTTAATTGTGGATGTTATGTATGATCTGATATGAAACCATGTACTTGTGACATCTTTACCCTTGTCGGGTCGGGGTGTTACACAGTCACTGCTGAAAAAGTTTATTTTTGTCAGTAAGCGTAAATTATCCTATTTCTGATAGTTACTGACAAGTTTCGTATTTAACTGAGAAGCTTTCTCGTATTTACTGAAAAGCAACCCTACACGCGAACCGACACTACAATATATATAGTAGCAGTCAAATAAATGCATTTTTGAGCAAATAATAATATTTTATTATTATTCTGTCGAAAACGTCGATAAAAACTTTATTTTGCGTGTACGTGTCCAAAAACGTCAAAACGGGACTTTACGGTAACATTTAAGCTTAAACCGACACACGATACACCAACGAGGAGCAACAATCTTTTCCCCCCTCTACTTTGTGTCGTTTGCCACCCAACCAAGCAAAAGGAGACAATATTCTTGATCCTAATTGATACTAGTGGATAATGACATAGGTTATATTGTTTTTATTACCTTAAACCTTCACACACTTATACACATACACATTTCATCATCTAAAAAGTTCCTAAAATTCTCTTTTCCTCTCCAAACCATTCGAACAACATAAACAAGATCTACAATAATTCTTTGAGTTTCAAGATAATCAAGGTGTACTTTTGAGCTCTCGGGGTGATTTGGAACGTTTCTTGGGTAAATTTTGAAGCGCATTTTGGTTCTTTGAGTCTCCTAGCCCACGTACCACTTTCAAAACATTGTGAGGATTCTCACACTTTGTTAAACTTTGAACTTTCATGTCTAAAATAGTTTGAATCTTGATGTATTGTGGTTACTTGTGTCATTTTAGTTAATCTTGAAAAAGTTGTGAAATGTGTACATACATATACAAATCGTACGACACATGCACATAACATAACTCATGTATTTTCTTGCTTGTGTGGTAAATTTGAGCTAATTACATGTTACCTTGATGATGTAAATGTGTTTAGTGTTAATTACGCGAGTTTAAAACGAAATATACACTTATTTGTGTACACACATAAATCGGATACATTTTGAAAGAAATAAAAATTGGGGTTTTGAAAAACATAAAATTTTGGTTCTAGTGGTGAAAGGGTGAATTTTGTGCTTAACGGCTTATTTGGAATAGCTTATTGAAATAAGCTCTAGCTTATTGTTTTGACTTTTTTTTTTTGTTTTTTTTGGTCGTACGACACCTATTGGGCTGAACCCACTAAAATTTGACCATGGTTGACCATTTGACCTCATTGCTTATTAATAAGTACTTATTTGGTTAATAAAAATTTCGTTACGAAAACTATTCGGACAAAAAGGGCCTAAAGGTTTAAACTTGTTTTTGGGTTTATGACATGTACGGTCCAAGTTGGGCCGAGCCCAACCCATTTTCGGCCTAGTTTGACTTTTTGAGCCATGGCTTATTTAAAGTGCTTATTTGATCATTTAGAAACTTAACGATATATATAACGTAACTTAAAAGGTTTATATTGGTTTTGGACAAAAATGGAACTATTGGGCTTATAAGGGACTATTCGGCCCAATATTGATTTCGGATGACAAAAATGAGTTTTGGAACGTTTTACAACTTGCTATGATTATTTTTACGTATCGAAACGTTATATATCAATTAAAAACCATTTTGGACTCGTTGGCACATTTTAAGCCTAAGTCGCCTCTTTAATGGACTTTTTGGCCTAATATGATGTTTGATGACTTTCATTGACTTTTGGGAAAATTTTGACTAAACGTTGACTTTTATGATGAAACTTATAATTAAAATGTAAATGTAACGATATATATATTTATAACCTAAAATATATATACGTTGGACTAGATTTGCAAATAATAATAACGAAAGAGATTATTTGAGGAAATTGCAACACTTGGGAAAAATAGAAAAGTTTGAATAAATGAATGGGTCATGCCCGATTTTTCCAAAATTTCGACACTTAGAATATTTTCGGATAAAAACCGACTAAAAGACGAAACAAATTATTTTTATTATTAAAAATATTAATTCTTCTAAATTAATATTTTTAGACTTTATGAGACTTATAAATATATGTTATATATTTATAAACTTACACTTTATTTGATTTCTCTAAATTAAATACTTATAAATTCCTTTATAATTGTCGTTGTATTATAAATAATTATAATATAATAATACTTCACTATCACCATTGTCATATTAATTTTTCAATATCTATTTGATTAATATTAAGCTCTAATTAATTAAATGTTTAAATATTAAACCCTATTTAATATGCGATAATATATATATATTACTTACGTATTTTGCGACGACAAGCACTAGGCAAGGAAGTTTCCGTCGCACGTATTTTCACCGTACACTTTCACCATGAGCCATCATCAAAGAGTCTTATATGATAAACTATTTTGAAATGTTCCTTACCACACAGCAAACAAGAAATACACGAGCACTTGACGCACGTAAACCTTTCAACTGAGTTAAAATGTTTAAAACACGAATATTCGCTAAGACTTACCATACTGATCTAGGTCGAGTGTCGGAGTGGTTGCACTATTATATTGTTGACTAGCAGATTGCTATTATTATTAAGGTGAGTTTGTAGCCCCACTTTTATACTAATTGTTTTTATAAACCTTGGGGTAAGAAACATGTAAACTGACAAAACTTATTAACACCTTCTATAAGCTCTTAGGACCGTTTTGGACTCTAGGTTGTTTAGACCTTGATCTAGGGTAAACTATGATAAGCATAATGATAATATTGGTGGAATATTCAAATGAAAGAATCAATACTATCACAACAAGGTTTTGTCAAACTTTCTCTTTGTTATAAAATCAGCCCCAATGCTATGTGATCAAATATAGCACGATTACACTCTAATCAGGGATCAAAGATCCTTGAGGCTAAACAAACCTAACAACATCAGACCCCTTGTCTGATGTTCCCACACACACTCTTTTAGTGTTTTACAATTGTAACACACTTTGTGTTTTGAGTTCTAAGCACTGTAAAACACTTTGGTGTCTTCACAGATAACACATGGTGAAGCACAAAGACACACTTAACTTCTAAGCTAAGATCTCCCTTTTATACAACAAAGGAGATTATTATAAATTTGATAAGTCTTATCTACTACTTGTTTGTGTGTGTCAGTCATTAAGATACAACATGTATCTGTGTTTACAACTTGTTGACTGAACACATATGAAAGATATTATCTACCGTATATAATTGACTCTTATACACAAAATATCTTTTTCATCTTTATCCATTAAGCAGTAGTATGAGTCACTCAATTATCTTCTCAGCAGTAGCTTCTTTGCACTAGCAGTACCAACTGCTATCTTCTTTGCACAAGCAGTACTAACTGCTACCTTCTTTGAACCAGCAGTACTAACTAAAGTTAGTACTGCTCGTTATAACCTGAGCAGACTTCAACAATACACTAGCAGTAGAATAAAATACTCTAGCAGTAGAATCTTTTATGCCTAGCAGTAGAATCTACTTGGTGTATTTTGCTTATCTTTTCAGTAATCCTTGTGTTTCATTCTTCTTGTTTTTGATCATCAAATCTATGAAATATATAAAACCCAACAATCTTCCCCTATTTGATGATTACAAAACAAACACATTCTTGAACGAATTTCCCTAGACGAAGTAGAGAAATTGAGATAACTAAATCTCACCATGAATGAAACCATACTGTCTTCCCCTTAATCTATGCCATCCACCACTGTATCTCTTCCCCTTTTTGCTATCAACAAATAGGAAATATAAGCAGTAAAAACTTGGTGTAGCATATAAATGGTTAAGCATCTGAACATTTAAGCTTCCCCTGAAACCCATATGTTAACCATTTGAATCTCCAATTCTGTAGGCTTTATGACTGATGAAGAAAACTAACCATTACTAACTTGATGCTGAAGTAAAAGAAACCAACCTTGTGTCTTATATCTTGTACTAAATCTGACTTCGAACGTATACCCAACTTTCTTGTATAGGGAGACCGCAATCTCATGACAATAAACTCATCTTTTATGTAATGGAGACGTTTAAGATATGATAAGAACACAACCTTGAAAAATTCTACTTCATCTGCAAATAAGTAACAAATAACCTTCTTCGCCAATGAAAATAAAAACAAGCCTTTAATCTTTTAAGAACATAATCCAACAATCTTCCTTCTGAGTGTGTGTTCTTCCCCTTTGTGTGTGTAAACAGAGAACTCTTTGAAAGAAAACCAAAAATGAATTTTTCTTCTTTCTTCAACTAAAACCTTGTAACATACCTAGATCGAGAGCCCCCTGCTCTGATACCACTTGATAAAACTTATTAACACCTTCTATAAGCTCTTAGGATCGTTTTGGACTCTAGTTTGTTTAGACCTTGATCTAGGGTAAACTATGATAAGCATAATGATAATATTGGCGGAATATTCAAATGAAAGAATCAATACTATCACAACAAGGTTTTGTCAAACTTTCTCTTTGTTATAAAATCAGCCCCAATGCTATGTGATCAAATATAGCACGATTACACTCTAATCAGGGATCAAAGATCCTTGAGGCTAAACAAACCTAACAACATCAGACCCCTTGTCTGATGTTCCCACACACACTCTTTTAGTGTTTTACAATTGTAACACACTTTGTGGAAACCGTAGGGGGGGGGGGTGAATACGTTTCCATTTAAAAACTTAAAACTTTTTGTATCAAACACCCGATCAAGTGTGACGTAATATGAAAAGTGTCAACAATGGTTATGTATCATCTAGAGATGAATAAATTAAACTACAACACAAGCACAATCAACCATGACACATACATAACATAAGCAACTAGCCACACAAGCATAAACACAATGCAAATATAAACATAAAGCGATAAAGAATAAAATGAAAGTAAAGAGATAAGTAAGAAGGCGCAAACCGGACACGGTGATTTATAGTGGTTCGGTCACGAAGCTCCTCTTTGCCCTACTCCACTCCCCGAGTACCCAACTCGAGAGTTACTTCACTAATCAACAAACTCCCTTCAGGCGGAGAAAACCGTACACGTCGCTTAACTTGTTTTCCAACACTAAGCTAGATGTCGAGTGCTAATCTTAGCTAGCACCAATCTACCACGATCTACCCGATCTACACCTTACACGTCGCTTATCCTATTTCCGACACTAAGCTAGATGTCGAGTGCTAATCTTAGCTAGCACCAATCTACCACGATCTACCCGATCTACACCTTACACGTTGCTTATCCTATTTCCGACACTAAGCTAGATGTCGAGTGCTAATCTTAGCTAGCACCAATCTACCACGATCTACCCGATCTACCCTTGATCCACATGATCAATCACACAAGCCCAATGGATTCAAGAGATCTTCACTATCTCTTAAGATCACAATGATCTTGACTCACTCTCTCACAAAAGAAAAATAATCTTGATGTATGCTATGATACAATCAAGAGTGTAACAAATGTTACAAGACCTAACAACTCCAACACTTTGTATCTACTTGGATACTTTGTGTTCTTCTCTTGCTAATCAAGAGGGATGACAACACTTTGTATCTACTTGGATACTTTGTGTTCTTCTCTTGCTAATCAAGAGGGATGACTACACTTTGTATCTAGGATACTTTGTGTTCTTCTCTTGCTAATCAAGAGGGATGGCAACACTTTGTATCTAGGATACTTTGTATTCTTCTCTTGCTAATCAAGAGGAATGAAGAGGATCACTTGAGTGGATGATTGGATCACTCTTAAACAACCTAAGACTCTCCAAATGATCAAAGAATGTTATCTAAGTGAAGAGGGATAAGACCAGAGAAAAAGGACTGGAAAAATCAAGTTGGAAGTGTGGAATGGTCCACTATTTATAGGCAAGGGAAAATCTGACCATTACAGACCTACGGCTCCACTAAATACCCGACGGCTCCACTAAATTTAGTGGAGCCGTCCATACTTAACGGTGCCGTGGACGCTCCCTTTTTTGTCTTTAGTGGGGAAGGTTTATTTGGGGAAGTTGGAGCTGTTTTGGGGGGAAAAATGACTGTTGGGAGTTTTCAAATTTATTTTTCAAAATAAAACATTTCTTTTTAATTCAAAAATAATTTGTAAAATATATTTTTGAAAAAATGTTTTGTCACATTAAAAATGTGAAGTTTAGAAAAATATAATCCTTTGATCATTTGTCAAGTGGTAGATTTGTTTGTCCATACCTTGAGTGATTTATGTCGGGATGGAAATCTACGACTTCGTTGAAGCATACTTGAGACGTCGGGAGGTGTTGATGTAAGTATGCATTGATGTTTTGTGTTTACAAGTAACTTGCACATTTTACGTTATGTATTACAAGTTACATGTTTGTCATTATTAAAACCGAAGAAACCGTTTAGTTTAAATATCATAATATTTGCACTAACAATCTCCCCCTTTTTGATGATGACAAATATGTAAACCGTAAGACATAGTAAAATGTAAAAGTTACCTGTTTACACTTCTTTCTCCCCCTTTTGTCAAATCAAAAAGGTAGTTGCCTCGAGCGCTTCCTTGGATTTACTTCCTACTCCCCCTTACTACACTACTATCCTTTTCTCCCCAGAAATGCGAGTTTGCATCATCCTAGTGAAGCCTTCTATCAACACTTGTGAAGACAACTCCATGCTATGTATTCAAATACTCCCGAGCTCCCCCTAGCTCAATGCTCCCCTAAGGTGACTTAAACCCCTTGTTTATATACCTTAGTATCTAGCGGATCCATGGATCAAATTCTTACAAAGGCTTTTCCTACATCAAGGGTTAGCTTCGTGCAACATAATATATAACAGTATAGGAGCAACATTATAGGGATAGAATACACATAGCAAGACATGCATGGGTTAAACTACGTTAACACGTAAGTGTCACAACCCGACCGAAAACCTAAGGTGTAATTGTTCACTCAATCACACTAATCAAGAACGAGATTCGTTCATTGACTGACGCACTAAATGACTTATTCCAAGTTGTCATTGGGAAGGAAAGTTCTAACAAACCTTTTGAACAACATAATCATCTACCTAAGATGATTGATGTTAAGGATAGTTTGTTGATAAGACATACTCTAAATGATTACTATTATGACAAGTCGTGCCATAAAGTAGACTCGATAGAGGTTATACCTAAATGATTCCATAAGGTGGGAGAGTGTTGGTTGTGGTGACAACAAGGACAACTTGGGTTATATGGTTGTAGGGGATAAATAATGGGATGACCCATTAGTGGTTGTGGTGATGGTGATAGTGATAAGGATGATGTGTTAGTGCCAAGTTCAAAAGGTGATGTAGGTGACAAGGTTAGTGTGAGAGCTAAAGGTTGTGGTGGACTTGGTGGAGGTAAGGGTGTAGGAATCCTAAAGGTGGAGGATGATGATGATGTGGTTGGAGATGTTGGTTTTGCCTTTTGAGGAAAGGTGGGAAAGGATGGTTTAGGTTAATATATCGTTTGCACTGACAATAAGATGCATGGTATATTTCAAAAGGGAAAAAGAAAAGGTGTATATGATTCTAACAGGATTGTTGGTGGATATCTCTAACGGGGTTAAGGTAACGAGGTTCTAGGTTTCTAGGTTGGATGATCCTAGTTGTGTGTTAGAGATAATTTGGTGCATGAAGGGTTTCATGTGTTTGTGAGGGTTGAAGGTTGTTGAACTAACTATCACTTATCCAAAGTGAGGAGTAGTTGTAAGGTTTGAGTGTGATGAGTTGAAGGTTATAAGGTTTGAGTGTGATGATCTATGGGTTGAAGGTTCTTAGACTAACTATCACTGTCAAGAGTGAAGTGTAGCTAAAAGGTTTGAATGGGATTGAGTTGTGGGATTCGAACTAAAGTTGGTGTTAGAGTCCTATGGTGTAGTGAGGGAATCCTAGGGTGTATGTGAGTTTGCAAAATTTTGCAGGTTTGAGGTTAGGAATGCAGGGATCTAAAGGAAACAGTGAAAATTCGTCAAACATAGGTACGGTACCACTAAATACCACACGGTACCGTTAAATTTAACGGTACCGTGGCCTATTTAACGGTACCGTGACCTGGAAGTCACAAATTTTCCTGTGCAGCCTAGTTCTGGGCAGCTAAAGGGAAGTTTCCTAGGGAATAAGAACCACATTAATGTGTTCTTGAGAGTGTTTAGTGAAAGGCTATATGAGTGTGTTTTCGCTCCCCCTTAATCTATGACCATCCGGACAAGATGCAAAAGATAAAGAGGAAAATAAACGTTGACGGAAGCGATGAGCTTAGTAACGTCATGACAAGTGGTGGATAGCATACGATAAACTTCACCTTTGAAGTCACGTAGCTCTTCTCAATCATTTTGAATATTTCATAGAATATTTATATGATGAGGCATGTGATTACTTGGAGATATCCTAAGGGTTAAGAAGATAAAATCTTCAGGGTTATGAGGTAGGTGATAAGGTTATAGGGTTATCTATGTTGATGAAGGAGGGTTATCTCAATGTATCCTAATGGTTCTTCGTTTGAAGTGTGTGGAAGATGAGTGGGATGCGGAAGCATTGGTAGTGTTTAGTACCATGCGGAAGTGAAAGGGAAGAAGGCTTAGGAATCAGAAGATAGATACAATCTGTTCTGATAGGATACGGTTCTGGTTCAAGACTACATCGAGTGTGTTTCGATAGTGGTTTTGAAACAGTGAGAATAAACTGTCTCAGCAGACAACGGTCCGACGGTACCGTTAAAATTAACGATACTGTCCCCTATTAAAGAGTACCGTGACCTGCTGAGGTCAGTTTTGACCCAGAATTAGATTTCTGACAAAGAAATTTCACATATGTTGTGATTTTTCTGGACCTTAGATTAAAAGAATTTATACCGAATAAATTCCTTTATGAATGAATCCACCGGGATTCGATGAACGTTTGTCGAGAACGAAAAATGACATTTAATTGCATTTCGCAAATTAAATAAACTTTAAATACTTCGGATGAAATATTTAAGCTGTCATTGGAGTTTAAGAGGATTTTACGAATAAATCTTCGCTTTCGACACGAGGAGAGAATTTATACCTAATAAATTCTTTGACCGGTACTGGACGAGAAGAAATGACTTTTATATTTCCGAGGAAATACATAGGTAGTCATTAGAGCGATGTGAAAGATGACTTAATATTTCCAGTGAAATATTTAAAAAGTCATCAGACGAGACACAGGATATGACTTGACATTTCCAGTGAAATATCTAACAGTCATGGGATGAGATCGAGGGAATGACTTGATATTTCCAGTGAAATATCTAAAAGTCAAGACACGAAATAGAATAGATGATCTCAATATTTCCAGTGAAATATTCAAGAGATCATGAAAGGAACGTGAGGGATGACTTAATATTTCCAGTGAAATATTTAGATAGTCATGAGAGGGATTTAAAGAATGACTCAATATTTCCAGTGAAATATTTAAAGAGTCATGAGACGAGACGCACGAGATGACTACAATATTTCCAGTGAAATATTCAAGTAATCATAAGAGGGGTACGAGAGATGACTTTAATATTTCCAGTGAAATAATTAAATAGTCTTAAGTTTTATGGAAAATGTTCCATCAATCCTAGACCTAGACGGAGATGGTAAGGGGATTCTCGGTTGAGAGGTTTGGTTGATTTAAGGATTTCTATGTGCTTCGCACGTGAGTGTTTCATGGGGTTTTGAAGGATGTAAAGCTAGGCCTATGGTGCTGATTTGCAGCAGGGTTTGGGATCTTAAGACGTGTATATTCACACGAGGATGAAAGGAACTACTAATTACTTATATAGTAACTCGTGAGTCCTTTGGATGAGCGTTTTAACATATGTTGTTAAAAGGCTTGAGTATGATGTTTCGGATATGACATTTAACAATTGCGATCGCAAGTTAAACTTACTTGAATATTTCGGATGAAATATTTAAGTTGTCAACCCTACTCCGAGTTCTACTAGGTTTGTTCCTAACCTTCCCATGACAAAAGGATGTATTACTTGGAAGAAGGCGAAGTGATGACTGGGGAATTAGGGTAACTTCGCGACTACTTTGACCTATGGGTTTTGACACTAGTGTATGACTCTATGACTTCTAAGGATTCATAGTGATGGGCATACCTAATTCCTAATGTGTCAAAAGGACATAGTGTGGGTGCAAGCAAATCATGTAAAATGCACATAAGGAATAAATGCAAACATCATGCAAAACATGATAATCATTTAGCATTTAAGATCACGAAGACATTCAATCATATCTTACGAGAACATGTTATCATTTTGAAACACATATGTGGGATGCAAGCAATCTAGGTATTCTAAGGAAGATCCTAGTTACTACTTGTTCAAAATGAAATCCTAACGGGAGATAAAGTTTACCGATGTAACCTATCTCTAGTCAAATGTAGGAATGGGAAATTTTCAAGTTAGAGAATGAGTATGAGACTATCACTAGTGGTGCTCAATTAAGGCTAAACACGACCATTTTTACGGGTTATACACGAACCCAACTTCTCTCCTGGAAGCAATTCAACCGTTAGGTCAAATTGAATTTCTAGTGCGATAGGTTCTCCAGTAGTCATTCTCATGTTAGAAAAATTCAAATTCCCATATTTGCCTATTGAAGTGTAGCAAAGATGATATTAGCTTATTTCGCTAATACATGGCCTAATATGACTCGACTAACCATACTTTGAAAGCCGGTTAAGAGAATGACATGTCTTACACAATTCCTAACAAAGGCAAGCGAAATGTCTTAATCTCGTGTTAGAGATTCAGAGGTTATTTGATGGAGATGGTGTATTTTATGATCTCTTGGACATCATCTTTGTTTGTTGAGTTGTTACATGTTATTTTAACATGATTTGGTTTCCTAGAACCAAGAGACACTCTAATGTGATACAATGTAGACGTATGGTCTGGACTGACCCACGACAAGTGGGTCAGGCCCGGCAAACAGCGGCCCACTCTACGCCTAAACCCTAATCCATGCCCTATAAATATAGGGGTGGAATCCCCTTCTTGAGGTACGCTGTACGATACAATAACCTAAAACATAATGTCGCATCAATACTAACTTGACCGTCGGAGGTGGATCCCGGGGCTACGGCCTCGGGTCCACTCCTAACGGGTTTCTCTTTGTTGAACAGGTCTAACAGGGCTCGAGAAGATGACGAACGGCCCATGGAGAGTCGTCGAATCCAGCCCGCGCCAGATTATGTATCAACAAGTTGGCGCCATCCGTGGGACTCGAACACACGACCACGTGATACAATGTAGAGCCTACTACATCGTGTGTGTTTCAAGAATGCTCCATTGCATATCTTGAGAAAGAATCTAGTGAAGGTTACATACCTCAATAGATCTTGTGAGCATTATATTAAAAATGAGACATATTGTATATTTCAACAAATATGCTTTTCTAAGAGGAAACTTATCACTCTTACGAATGTTTTGTGAAACAAGTATTTTAGTGTATGACCAATTTTACTTGTTTATGCAATGACACATGTCTTATTAGGTTATTATTTAACTCTAATGTCCTATATTTGTTAACAGGATGCAATGTATTCTTGATAGAACTTATGCACGCCATCATCAAATAAGTTCTTGGATCGTTTTGAGCCTTAGGGTTTAACAATAACAATTAACAAATATGTACAGCGGAATAAAACAAAACAATTGTTATTGACACAAAGTTTTTCTTCATTATCACAATCAGCCTCAATATAACACGGTTACTCAACAGTAACAGGGATCAAGAGATCCTTGAGGCTACGAACAAACTAGTTCTAGGCGTTTACATCTTACGCCCTAGAACACACACACACACCTTTGATAATCTACATTGTGGAAGACTTATATGAAAAACCTGTACCTATGACTCTTTATATAATAGAGTCATTAGGTTTACAAAGAGATAAGTATACAGAATATGTAAAAATCGTTTCTTCATAATAGAATATTTCCTGTATCTTTAATCTTTGTAGCTTTCTCTCTTTGTCAACTTTAGTCCTTCTTGTTTCATTCTTTTATTTATTTTGTCACATCAAATCTATAAAACCCAACAATCTTCCCCTATTTGATGATGACAAAACAAACAAAGTCGTGTACGAACTTCCCTAGACGAAGTAGCAGAAGTTGAGATGTAATCATCTCCCTGAATGAAACAAACTGTCTTCCCCTTAATCCATGCCATGCCATTACAATATTTCTTCCCCTTTTTGTTATCAACAAATAGAGAATGAATAAACCGTAGAAACTTCCCCTCGAGTGATGCATGTACATAAAATGATTCTTCAAATCAATAGGCTTTATATACTGTTGAAGAAAAATATCATTACCAATTTGATGTTGAAGTAGAAGAAACCAACCCTGTGTCTTATGCCTTGTACTAAATACGACTTCGAACATATACTTAACGTATAGGGAGACCGCAATCTCTTGACAACAACCACTGAGCACTATAACGTAACTCCTTCAAGTGTTTTGTCAATTCGAGTCACTTGAAGGAACAAACAAGTTACCTTTAAAGTGTAACACCCACCTTAAGATATAATAAGACACAACCTTGAAAAATTCAACCGCATCATCAAAGAAATAATAAATAATCCTCTCCTCCAATAAGAAAATTAATACGAGCCTTTAAAAACCTTTAACGAACATAAACCAAAAATCCTTTGTGTGTGTGAACTTCCCCTGTGTGTGTGTAAACCAATAACCATACTTACTTCCCCTCACTGCTCGTAAATTATGCAAGTATCAATCGTGTAGAAACAATAATTATAACAGTAAGCGCAGCAGCAGAGTGAATATGCGTAACAGCAGAGTAATATATGTCGAGCAGCAGAGTCAATAACAAACAGCAGAGTGTATCAGCAGAGTAAAATAGCATATCAGCAGAATAATAAAACTTAGCAGCAGAGTATAATATCAAGCATTAGAATGTAATTACCACCAGCAGCAGAGTTATATAAGCGTAGCACCACTATGTAAGATGCATGAGATATAGGTTATCTTTTGTCAATCTTTTGATAAGAGAAATACATGTGATATTCTCAAAGATTGATGACTTACATAATAGTTAATAACATATTATGCGTGACACTTTTACTAGACATGTGGCTTTAAGTGTTGAGTTGTTCATGAGCAAAGTTTACATATGTTGTTTGTTTGCTCGTATTTGGTTTTTCGGAAATGACACATTTACCAATTGCATTGCAATGTAAATTACTTGTATATTTCGGATGAAACATCCAAGTTGTCAATCCTACTTAGTTGTGTATTTTATGCATCTTTTAAACATGTTAGTTTAAAGTTTGGAACACAACCATTGGACAAGAAGACTTAATATGGCATCTTCAACACAAGTGTGAGTTATGATCCGATGCATATTATATTCGTCTTGAGTGGACGTCATTATTTTCATAACAATCGAGTGTAATTGAGTATGTAGATTCAAGATAATATATTTCATCATATTTTGATGTTATCTTGAAGCTAGATAAATAATGACTCCAATTTCATGTCCACACTCGAAAACTTGTCAATTAGATTCGATAATAATATCAATCATAATTTGAATAATGAATTGATATGTACTCGAAATCTTTCTTGACCCTCACAATCACTCCTTTTTAAAAACAAAATAAAAATTTAAGGAGTGTGTTCCATTTATTCTAATACTAGTTGTATGTGTGAGGTTAGTGACATATTAAGTTACTACTTCGATATTGTCATTAATTTTTATTTGAGAAAAACTATTTATATTATAAAGTATAATATTTTTAGTTTTTTTTTTCGACACCTCATTAGTATAAAAATAATTATCTTAACTATTTTTATACAACATACGTAAAATACTAAATGTTCAAAAACATTTTGTATGTGTGTTAGATCAATGCAAGTTTAATACATTTTCTTTTACTTAAGTACTAATGTATTAAAATGACCTTTTATCTTGTTTAGACAACCCTTGGTCAACAAGACAAAATGATGTAATGTTTTAAAGATCATGTTACGGATTTTATGAAAGTGTTAAGTATTTTGGGGTGATATACTTTTTACACTTAAACCTTTGGAAAAATAATTGTGTAAAACAATATCTTTCGACACACATGATCTACCAACTTAGTTTCTATTCCTAAGAAGGTTACTAAACCATTTTAAAAACTTGCAACAAATGCAAGAAAAATGGTTGATGCCTATATGCAATGCAAACTAATTACTTAATATAGTGCAAGAGATTTAGCATGAGCCTTATAAATGCATAAACCGAAAAACTATAATAAGCAAATAGCAATTTAGCTTAACACACAGAAATACTTATCGTCATTTTGTGTATTAGGTATAACAATGTATACTAAGCTTGATTTTATTTGAAAACAAATTGATTTCCTCCCCATTTCAAAGATTTTTGCTAAGACACTTTGAAAACACGTCAAGGTTTAAAAGTTGAATCGCCCTTTTTCAGTTTGACCAAAAATTTACGCAAACTGCATGACCAGAAGACCTTTAGTTGAAAATCAAGGAATTTAACATACTTTCATTTAGAACTAATTCATAAAAATGTTTCTCAAATGAAAGTAGACTCAACATCGTTTAAAATGATGGGCGACACGACTCGTACAGACTCATGGTTGATTTTATATGGATTTTTGAAAATGAACCAAAAATGAAAAACAGACAAACAGATGCACGGCACCATTAAATGACTCACGGTACCATTAAATATAACGGTACCGTACCATATTTAGTGGTACCGTGGTCTGTTTTCTGATTCAGAACTGCATGACTAAATGACTCGTTCTGAAAACATGACCGGACACTTAAAAACACTATTCTTTTAGTGATTTAAGAAAACCTTCAAGCTAGTATGACAAAGTATACTTAACAACAAAACTTGTAAGTATTAAACAACAAAATACTTTTCATATTTTATCACCTTCATAGGTAATTTGATACATGGATCGTACTCAATTTTGAAAACCATTTGTTTTAAAAATTTGAGCGACGTGGCTCTGGTACCAATTGTGGAAACCGTAGAGGGGGGGGGTGAATACGTTTCCATTTAAAAACTTAAAACTTTTTGTATCAAACACCCGATCAAGTGTGACGTAATATGAAAAGTGTCAACAATGGTTATGTATCATCTAGAGATGAATAAATTAAACTACAACACAAGCACAATCAACCATGACACATACATAACATAAGCAACTAGCCACACAAGCATAAACACAATGCAAATATAAACATAAAGCGATAAAGAATAAAATGAAAGTAAAGAGATAAGTAAGAAGGCGCAAACCGGACACGGTGATTTATAGTGGTTCGGTCACGAAGCTCCTCTTTGCCCTACTCCACTCCCCGAGTACCCAACTCGAGAGTTACTTCACTAATCAACAAACTCCCTTCAGGCGGAGAAAACCGTACACGTCGCTTAACTTGTTTTCCGACACTAAGCTAGATGTCGAGTGCTAATCTTAGCTAGCACCAATCTACCACGATCTACCCGATCTACACCTTACACGTCGCTTATCCTATTTCCGACACTAAGCTAGATGTCGAGTGCTAATCTTAGCTAGCACCAATCTACCACGATCTACCCGATCTACACCTTACACGTTGCTTATCCTATTTCCGACACTAAGCTAGATGTCGAGTGCTAATCTTAGCTAGCACCAATCTACCACGATCTACCCGATCTACCCTTGATCCACATGATCAATCACACAAGCCCAATGGATTCAAGAGATCTTCACTATCTCTTAAGATCACAATGATCTTGACTCACTCTCTCACAAAAGAAAAATAATCTTGATGTATTCTATGATACAATCAAGAGTGTAACAAATGTTACAAGACCTAACAACTCCAACACTTTGTATCTACTTGGATACTTTGTGTTCTTCTCTTGCTAATCAAGAGGGATGACAACACTTTGTATCTACTTGGATACTTTGTGTTCTTCTCTTGCTAATCAAGAGGGATGACAACACTTTGTATCTAGGATACTTTGTGTTCTTCTCTTGCTAATCAAGAGGGATGGCAACACTTTGTATCTAGGATACTTTGTGTTCTTCTCTTGCTAATCAAGAGGAATGAAGAGGATCACTTGAGTGGATGATTGGATCACTCTTAAACAACCTAAGAATCTCCAAATGATCAAAGAATGTTGTCTAAGTGAAGAGGGATAAGACCAGAGAAAAAGGACTGGAAAAATCAAGTTGGAAGTGTGGAATGGTCCACTATTTATAGGCAAGGGAAAATCTGACCATTACAGACCTACGGCTCCACTAAATACCCGACAGCTCCACTAAATTTAGTAGAGCCATCCATACTTAACGGTGCCGTGGACGCTCCCTTTTTTGTCTTTAGTAGGGAAGGTTTATTTGGGGAAGTTGGAGCTGTTTTGGGGGGAAAAATGACTGTTGGGAGTTTTCAAATTTATTTTTCAAAATAAAACATTTTTTTTTAATTCAAAAATAATTTGTAAAATATATTTTTGAAAAAATGTTTTGTCACATTAAAAATGTGAAGTTTAGAAAAATATAATCCTTTGATCATTTGTCAAGTGGTAGATTTGTTTGTCCATACCTTGAGTGATTTATGTCGTGATGGAAATCTACGACTTCGTTGAAACATACTTGAGACGTCGGGAGGTGTTGATGTAAGTATGCATTGATGTTTTGTGTTTACAAGTAACTTGCACATTTTACGTTATGTATTACAAGTTACATGTTTGTCATTATTAAAACCGAAGAAACCGTTTAGTTTAAATATCATAATATTTGCACTTTTTCTTTTAGTGTTTTACAATTGTAACACACTTTGTGTTTCAAGTTCTAAGCACAGTAAAACACTTTGGTGTCTTCACAGATAACACATGGTGAAGCACAAAGACACACTTAACTTCTAAGCTAAGATCTCCCTTTTATATAACAAAGGAGATCATTACAAATTTGATAAGTCTTATCTACTACTTGCTTGTGTGTGTCAGTCATTAAGATACAACATGTATCTGTGTTTACAACTTGTTGACTGAACACATATGAAAGATATTATCTACCGTATATAATTGACTCTTATAAGCAAAATATCTTTTTTATCTATATCCATTAAGCAGTAGTATTAGTCACTCAGTTATCTTCTCAGCAGTAGCTTCTTTGCACTAGCAGTACCAACTGCTATCTTCTTTGCACAAGCTTTACTAACTGCTACCTTCTTTGCACAAGCAGTACTAACTGCTACCTTCTTTGAACCAGCAGTACTAACTAAAGTTAGTACTGCTCGTTATAACCTGAGCATACTTCAACAATACACTAGCAGTAGAATAAAATACTCTAGCAATAGAATCTTTTATGCCTAGCAGTAGAATCTACTTGGTGTATTTTGCTTATCTTTTTAGTAATCCTTGTGTTTCATTCTTCTTGTTTTTGATCATCAAATCTATGAAATATATAAAACCCAACACAAACTGTTTTCATAGACCAAATTGAATTTTGTTTTTACAAATTAGTATGTGAATAACCTAAGTATTTTTGAATCTCAATGCGCCCACTATCATCAACCGTCAATTCCTTCTGGGAAGCGCGTATGATATAAATAGATCTATTGGGGGTGACTCCCCCGTTCGGTTGGCCCGGCAGGTCAACGCGAACGTATACCATGTCGGATTTTTGCCGAGTGTCTGGGGATTAACACTCGCGGGCACTTTTGTTTGCTATGTCGTTTGGCATATTGTTTGTCTAGTTTCGGTTAGATGAGCTTAGTGTTAGCACGCAGTTAGTGTGTGTTTGCTGAATTATTTGCTATGGTCCATATGTGTTTATTTACTTTAAACCTATGAACTCACCAGTGTTAGCTGAATTTTAGCATGTTTTTCTCAGGTGTTTGTGAATGTATTTGTTGAAGGCAGGGCATGGCATCGGTCATAATTACCAGAAGTGTTTTTACACATGCGTTAAACTCTGATTTGGGACAGTCATGTTAATGGGCATTGATTTTTATTTAAACTGAACTTGATGTATGACATTTAACTTTGGTAATGTAAACTATTTTAAAACGGATCTTCAAATCCGTTCTCTATATCTTTGTGTTGTGATTACCAATTTAGAAGCACCCAAACATGTATGCTTCCGCAAATTCAGATTTTGGGGGTATTACAGATTGGTATCAGAGCCTCGGTTATAGAGAATTAGGTATATATAAACCCTAAACTATAACCATTTTATGAAAAACGTTACCTTATGACCGCCAGATGCCTGCCTGCCTCGTTTGCCATGATTTGATCGCTATTTGCCTTATAAGATTAAGTGCTATACTATGATGTTTGAGTATTTTACTTAACATATATGATATAAATATTTTCTATATACTTACACATGCCGCACCATATTTGTCACAGACCGTGTCCCTACGTAACGTCATTATTTTACTTTGAGTTGAATACTCGCTACATACCACATGAATTCATTTTCTATTTGACTCCAAGTTTGGAAAACCTTCTTATTCTTTCGAAACACTTATATTACTATCGTAAAGGAACCCACCAACTTATGTGAGCACGGCCCTAACCTACCGCCTTATAACATATCTCCTTGAACCATCTACTCATAGGACACATCCCTACTATGTCTCACACTTCTTTTTTCATTGTGAAGAACCATGTCACCTGAGAGGCAAGACCTAAACTCCGCAGCCATGAAACAACTCATAGCCCAGCGGGTAGCAGAGACTATTGCTGCCTACGAGTTAGGAATCCGCATGGCTTCCGACTTGATGAACCAATAGGCACTTCAAGTAGATGAGAGCATTAAAAAAAAAGAGGAAACGGGAGAATTCGGAGAACAACCAAGGAAACAAAGGGGTTCTGCAACCTCTCAGAAAGCCAAAGTTGGCCAAAACCTACACTGCTGGACCTAGTAACAGGAAGGCTGATGCTGGGAAGTTACCAATGTGTAGTCGCTGCAAACTACACCACAATGGACCTTGCACCGTGAAGTGCCACAAATGCCAGAAGGTTGGACATCTGGCTAGAGGTTGTAGGTCTAAAACTGTTGCAGTAGCACAGACAACATCAGGGAAAAATCGGAGAGCTGAGGTAATCTGTTTTGGGTGTGGAAAGAAGGGGCACTACAAGAACAAGTGTCAGGAACCAAAGGACCAAGGAAAAGTGAACAATCAAGGAAAACAAGGAGCGGAAGGAAACCAAGACTCAAATGTGATTTCATAAGAATGACTACCCTATGTAACGAGACCTAAGCTTAGTCTCTTTTAAGTTACATTTCTGTAAGACTTCAGAAGTATCTTTTGTGAACCCCGTCGTATTGTATGGATTTGGTGAACTTTTATTATGAGATGTAAGCTTATTTGACTCCTCACTATCAGCGGTCCTATGTCAATTAGATGTACCAATTGCCGCCCGTTGCACTACTTATTTTTACTATCATTTAACAAACCACTTTGTCATCATTTTTCAACTATTTGAACTCGTATTATAAACCAGTTGTCTACCATATTAACTTTTCATGAAACAATAAATTGTATTGCCACAAACACTCGAACTTTTGCAAGTATTCCCAGACTATTCGGTGTCATACTACAAATCGTTTTACTACCAGATTACAGAATCAAAGTTTTGACCTCACTACTTTCTTTGAAACAAAGAACTTTCCTCATATTACCTTACGAACTGTTTTACTAACAATTTATAAGCTAACCTATAACTTGGATACTATTTTTCCAATGATGAATTGTTTTCCTATTACTCTATAAATTATTTGCAAACCATTTTACAAACTATTCTGTTACCGCCCGGCGAATTATTTACTTTTTGGAAGGTAGTTTGTGCTGTAAGCTCACGAGCAGAAAAACTGATATATTTTCTTGTAACTAAACTCAGCATCGCATCGTTGGACCCCAATTATACAATCCTGATCACCTATTTATAATTCGGGTAGGACCATACTATGCTGGTTGCCTTAAAGTCGAATATTTTATTTCCTTTTTCGAGAAATCAGAAACTCGCGTGTGTGAGCATACAAAAGTAGTGCAAGTCATGGGCATCCGTACTAAGAAACACCGTAACCAAATTGGCTTTGACGCCTAGATACAACCTAGAACTAGCCTTACTTCATACCACGTCCAAAGTCGAAAGGGTAACTTACACCACTAGCCAACATAAGATGACCCCACCGATTAACATCTCACAGTACACTACCCTTTCTGATATTGAGACACTGCATCGTCTATCGAACGAATCTTACTGAGCCAACCAACTGCTTGCTAGTAACAATCAACACCATCCTTCAAGGTCATACTCTAGACCTGCAAAACTCCCCAACCAACAGTGACCCTATGCCCACAAAACCTGGGGACTTCGACGTCATCCCCAGTGTAGACAGGATGTCAAAATACTAAGTTGTAATCACCCACGATGGGAAACTCGTCCACATAACTTATGGCAATAGGATCCTAGCAACACAATGAGGACTCTTGGACAGAAATAAACAATGGGTGAACCACTAAACTTTCAGGGGCTAGAGACTTACCAAAAATAGACTTGTGACCCAACAGGAATCTTAAGACTTTGCAAAGTAACCCGAGACATTATCTTTGGAACAGTTGCCTAACCCTTCACAAATTCCTTGGGGATACTAGATTGAGTAGGACATGAGGTTCTATAGAAACACCGTTGTCACTAAACCAAATTTTAGAAGTGAGTCGAACACCTTATCGATTAGCACTAATGGAATTGCAAGAGCTGCTAAACCAGTTGGCTGAACTTTCGGAAAAAGGATTTATTAGACCGAGTTCTTCACCACGAGAAGCTCCGGTCCTGTTTGTTAAGAAGTAGGATGGATCCCTCAGGATGTGCATAGACTATCGGGAACTGAACAAATTGACCATTAAGAACCGATACCCACTCCCAAGAATCGGCGATCTATTCGATCAACTTCAAGGTTCGTCGGTCTATTCAAAGATCGACCTAAGGTCAGGTTATCACCAACTCAGGGTTCGGGAAACCGACATCCTGAAGAACACATTCAGGACCGGATACGGTCATTACTAATTTCAAGTTATGCCATTCGGTTGACCAACGCAACAGCAGTGTTCATGGATCCTATAAACCAAGTGTGTAAACCGTATTTGTACAAATTTGTAATCGTTTTCATTGACAACATCCTGATTTACTCTAAGAATGAGAAAGAGAATGAAAAACATCTCAAACTAATCTTAGAGCTACTGAAGAAGGAAGAGTGGTATGCTAAGTTTTCCAAATGTGAGTTTTGGATAACAGCCGTTGATGCGTGGTTTTGCGACCTTAGAACAGGTTTTACCTCTCGAGGGATCTCAAGAGGCTTACAACCCCACCAGGCAGTGTACCTGACCGATGTAGTATAGTGTAGTGGTAAGTACGGGGGATTGATCGTTCTCCACAGGGAATAGTGTCGTTAGGATTGAAAAACTAATTTAATAGGTCTAAGGGTGAGGGAAGATTCTTTTTGTATTTTTATATTTTTTTACAAAAGCAAGTAAAATCTCGGGTTTGAAAGAGTGGGCGGAATTAGTTGCTAGTCAACTAACCCAAATAACTACAAATGCAAATAAAATAAAATAACTGAAAATGAAAAGGTTGTGAAACTTATGTGGAGAGAAATGTGTTTACTTAGATTTTCTTACTCCCTAACTATCTTTTACCGGTTGATTAGTGTGTATTAATTGCGTGGATGACGGGTGTATTCCTTAATACCAATCGTGGGGTGGCGTACGTACTTCCCCAACTCTACAAGCTCCTACTTCACTCCTATGTCGAGCCGGCTAAGAAGCTCCTAACATGGGATCACTAGAATTCGCTCATGCATTAAATACAACCATAAAAACCTAGTACGCATTGGTTCATGTTTCTTAAGACGTTCAAGCAAGTTACCGTATAGGAAGTTAGCCAGTTTTCTTAAGCCTAACATCGATAAACAATCATCCAATACAATTAATAACACACTAATAACCAATAATCAATAGTCAGGTTTCATTAGATCTAAGCAAACACAAGATAAATCTAGCCTAACATGTTAATTAAAAGACAAGAACAAGATATAATCAAACAACACATAGACATATTGATTGATTAAATGAATACTTATCTTCAATTAAACATGGGAGATCCAAGGGTATGAAAACCCTTAAAAATGGCAAAAATTCGTCTTAGGGTTTCTCCTCACAAAGTTGCACACTAATGACAAAAAATTGCAAAACTATATATAGAACTTAGTGGCTGACGGCGTCACGTTGTAGATCTTGACGCCGTCACCTCGCCGTGTCTAGGGTTCCCGGATGGCCTTCTTGACGCCGTCCCACTTTAGTGCTCCAAAATCCGCTCTGGCTTATCAAAGGTTGACGCCGTCAGAAATGGGCTTGACGCCGTCTCGCTTTATGTTAAACCGTGATGGCCTTGATCACCTTAAAGGCTGACGCCGTCAGACTTTCCTTTGTAAATCTCCCTGGCTTATCATGTGTATTTTTCATATCCACCTCTTTTGCCAAGCCATGACACCGTCAAGAGCAATCCTTGACGCCGTCAAAGGTACTTTTCCAGCCGATTTTGAGACTTTGTCATTTTCTTCACTTTTATGCTCCAAAAACGTCCAAAATGCTTCCTTTTCTAGATTTCTTCTCCAAAGTACCTAAAATGACAAAAGGAACGATTTAGGGCAATATTTGATCAAATAAATACGATTTAGGGCTTAAATGACCCCCTAAAAGCGGTACACTTTTCGCTTCATCAAATACCCTTACACTTGAGATTTGCTTGTCCTCAAGCAAATGCGCTTTTATTCTAATCAAAATACAAGTTAGGGGTCATTTAATGCTAATATAAAAGTAATTACAACAAATAGTCGTTCCACTTTAATCATAATAAGCACGGAGATTACAAACTAGCACCTCACAAGTAGTGTTTAGATACTCACATCTCTCAGGTGTCATAAAAATAAATCTCATAAATGAAAACGGATAATATCTCTCACTACCTGTCATAGCAAATAGATTACCATAGGCTTGGGAAAGGATCGAAAACCTCCTCCACTAGGCGTAAGCACCTAAGATAAACTATCAAAGAGGGCTTTTACATGGGTTATAACGTGAGGTGTAGGGATATGATAAACACGGTTTTGTTGGATAAGGGATATTTTACTGGTGGCGAGTTAAAGATCTTGATTAATTACATGTACAATATGGCGTTGCTAAGCCAAGACTAGACTCGACTTAAGCTAAAAATAAAATAACAAAAACATAAAATAAACATAAAATGAAACGGGATGGTAGTCCGTATGTTTTTTCTATTTTTCTTTTTCTCATTTTTTTGTATTTTTCTTGATTTTTTCGATTTTTTTTTTTTTTTTTTTTTTTTTTTTTTTTTTTTTCATACACTCTTGCCCTACCATCCAAAATAATACATCATAGGGGCGTTGCATTCCCCTTACACTTGAACTTTTACATAACTTTACAAATACTATTCTATCGACTCGAATTAAGATAATCGAAACACTTGGAGTACTTTTAAAATATTTAGCACATATGGGGGTAATAATGTTGTTCTTCCCCATTACTCCATTACACTAGTACTTTACCCATGAGTCCCAATCGTCCCAAAACAATATGTACACGGATATGACTCGACTTAGCAACCATGTAATCAATTAGATAATTAACTTAGGGTTTAAACAAATGTTGTCACAATAATGCACTAAAATTGAGTGCATACAAGGTAGGCTAAGGCGATTTGGGTGTACATTTAAGTGGGGTGTAAACAAATTCTTCCTTTAAGTAAAATGCTTAAAGGTCGAAACGAAAAGATAGGCTCTGAGGGGTGTACTAGGGGTATCGTGTACTAAAAATGAGTACAACGCAAAGGGTGTGGGAGAATTACTTGACCAATGTAGCCAACGTAATTATAACAAAAACACAGGTGTAAAACAATGGATTAATCCTAATGCCTCTTATCATGTAGTAAATCTAACTACACGAATGTAGTCTCACTTGTGGCCTCGGAATGGTCCTAACGCAAGTTCTAGAATCTAAGTGCTACCGGTACACACATCATAGCATAAATGCTTTTCCTACCAATTCTAGGGGCGAACCTCACATATTTGGGGGTGGAAAATTTTTTAGTGGTACGGTTTTTGTGCTAGTCATACAACTCCTATCCGTGAGACGCTCATTAAGATCAAAGTTTCACTCCTATATGTTGTAAAATTTTAAATTTGGCACTAAAATTGCCCTAACAGGTATTTCTCTCAGTTTTATTACACATCTACCATTAAACAAACAAAAATCAAGCGTAATTGTATTCTCTAAAGTATCGTACTTTTACCCCCCCTTACACTTAAGATGAACATTGTCCCCAATGTTCAAATAACAAGATGTAAAAGTAAAAAGGTAAAAGAATGAAATCAAATACTCCCCTGATTCGCTCGGTGGATAATGTGGTAACATGGTTAGATCTTCTTCCAAGAGAATGTAGAAGCTCCATGACTAATGCATCGCCAAAAGCTTGATTCCACATACATCTCCTTGTCCAAAATAACCTGTTAAACCTGAGAAAACAAACACGAAAACCTGCATAACATCGGCGGGATAAATCTATATATAAGGATATAATGCTTGTGGAATGATAATTTTGCAGATTCCTGGAGATTATAAGTTAGAGTTTTAATAAAAACTTTTTATGAAAACAAAACTTTCAAAAATTTCAGAAAATTAAAATCTGACGCCGTCAGAAATAATCTGACAGAATTCTCATGTTAAGTTTCCGAAAAATTTCTGGAAAAACCTATACCTTACTTCCTGGAAATCCTGCAAAATATCATTATGACTCGATACAAGCATTTGACTCAAACAAATACTAATATGTATGTTAATTTATTATTATTACGATTCATGTTCATTTGTTCTAATAAACCGATTTAGATTTCCCTTACACTTATCTTTTGCAAAATACCTTTATATGTAGTTAAGACGAAGTTAAAAACAAAATAAAGCATTTTCACAAATTTAGTTTTGAACATGAATCAATAATAATAAAAATTAAACATACATACGGAAACAAATAAAATCAAACAAACAAATAAATAAACACACAAAGCAAATAAAGCTTGGGTTGCCTCCCAAGAAGCGCTTGTTTTTGTTCGAGTCACGAGCCTGACTCTACCCTTATTTAACAGAAATAGGGGAGGTTTTCCCTACACTTAGGATTAAGTGTGGGTGAAAGTAGCGATACACACCCTTAGGGTGGAAATATGCCACGTGAGGAAAAAGTGACGGGTGAATTATATGCTCAAAGGTGCGGGATCCTATCATCATAACCTTACCTAATTCAATTGGGTTAGTGGGCGGATTAAGATTTTCTCCTAGAAAGGGATCATCTTCTATCAACTTTGAGAGACTCCTAGTTGGGAATCCATCTTGACCTAATAAACCCGGTTTAAACCCATAATGTTTCTTACGATCAATCATGAATGGGTGATGTAAGTATGTAAGGTTATGGTTCACTCCTATGTTAGCTTCCTCTCTACAAGGCTCAAAGTCAACAACCTCCAACCTAAAACTACCCGGATCATATGGTTCGATGGGTGGATTGGGGCCTTTTTCAATTCCTAAATTTTCATCCAAGGATGGAAGATTAGGTAACGGTTTTGGTTGAGGCTCCGCTTCATCAAAACTAGGAACTTCCATAGAACTAAGAGTAAGGTTGTGATCACTAAAAGCATTCAAACCTATATCCTCTAGTTGTGTTTGGTTCAAAGGTTCTACCTCTATTGGGGTTCCTATAGTCTCTTCTACTTCTTCCGGGTAAGTCACGGGTGGTGTGTGTGCCTCGAATGATGGTAGGACTTGTGAGGTACTTGGTGGGCTTGGGGTTTCTACTATATCCTCCATCACATCAAGATTACCTATGTGTTCATCATGTATTATGGTAGTGCCTAACCATGACATGCACTTAGGTGGCTCAACTCTACCCTCATGTGTGTCGTATGTTTTGGTGAAATCTATCCCACTCATGCAACTAGGTAGTTCAACACTAACCATCTCAGAATCTTGGTTTGACTCTAAGTCCATGTTCTTAGAAACTAGGTATTTTTGCTCATACAAATCCACTAATTCGTTCCACTTATGGGTCATGGTTAGGAAGCTTTCCTCAAAATTCATCCAAAGGGTCTTACTAAAAGGAATTGATCCTGATAATGATCGTCTAATAGAAATCACACATGCATAGAATTCATTAAACCCATCTAACTTTACCCCCAACTCCTCTTGGAAATCACTAAGAGCACACAAAAATTCATTGGAATGATAGGAAGCAAATCTATTAGTGAAATATAGTTGTTCCTCTATTGTCAATGATCTAAATGGAGTTTCATCCGCCATAGTGACAAATGAAAATGGTTTTACAAACAAAGGGCACAAAGAAAAAGATAGACTACAAGAAAGCTAATAAAAAGAAAATAAAAATCTCACTAAGATAGGAATATAATGAGTAGACCTAGTAAAATAAAAATTCAACCTAAACAATAACTATTCCCCGGCAGCGGCGCCAAAAACTTGATGCTTGGTTTTGCGACCTTACAACAGGTTTTACCTCTCGAGGGATCTCAAGAGGCTTACAACCCCACCAGGCAGTGTACCTGACCGATGTAGTATAGTGTAGTGGTAAGTACGGGGGATTGATCGTTCTCCACAGGGAATAGTGTCGTTAGGATTGAAAAACTACTTTAATAGGTCTAAGGGTGAGGGAAGATTCTTTTTGTATTTTTATATTTTTTTACAAAAGTAAGTAAAATCTCGGGTTTGAAAGAGTGGGCGGAATTAGTTGCTAGTCAACTAACCCAAATAACTACAAATGCAAATAAAATAAAATAACTGAAAATGAAAAGGTTGTGAAACTTATGTGGAGAGAAATGTGTTTACTTAGATTTTCTTACTCCCTAACTATCTTTTACCGGTTGATTAGTGTGTATTAATTGCGTGGATGACGGGTGTATTCCTTAATACCAATCATGGGGTGGCGTACGTACTTCCCCAACTCTACAAGCTCCTACTTCACTCCTATGTCGAGCCGGCTAAGAAGCTCCTAACATGGGATCACTAGAATTCGCTCATGCATTAAATACAACCATAAAAACCTAGTACGCATTGGTTCATGTTTCTTAAGACGTTCAAGCAAGTTACCGTATAGGAAGTTAGCCAGTTTTCTTAAGCCTAACATCGATAAACAATCATCCAATACAATTAATAACACACTAATAACCAATAATCAATAGTTAGGTTTCATTAGATCTAAGCAAACACAAGATAAATCTAGCCTAACATGTTAATTAAAAGACAAGAACAAGATATAATCAAACAACACATAGACATATTGATTGATTAAATGAATACTTATCTTCAATTAAACATGGGAGATCCAAGGGTATGAAAACCCTTAAAAATGGCAGAAATTCGTCTTAGGGTTTCTCCTCACAAAGTTGCACACTAATGATAAAAAATTGCAAAACTATATATAGAACTTAGTGGCTGACGGCGTCACGTTGTAGATCTTGACGCCGTCACCTCGCCGTGTCTAGGGTTCCCGGATGGCCTTCTTGACGCCGTCCCTCTTTAGTGCTCCAAAATCCGCTCTGGCTTATCAAAGGTTGACGCCGTCAGAAATGGGCTTGACGCCGTCTCGCTTTAAGTTAAACCGTGATGGCCTTGATCACCTTAAAGACTGACGCCGTCAGACTTTCCTTTGTAAATCTCCCTGGCTTATCATGTGTATTTTTCATATCCACCTCTTTTGCCAAGCCATGACGCCGTCAAGAGCAATCCTTGACGCCGTCAAAGGTACTTTTCCAGCCGATTTTGAGACTTTGTCGTTTTCTTCACTTTTATGCTCCAAAAACGTCCAAAATGCTTCCTTTTCCAGATTTCTTCTCCAAAGTACCTAAAATGACAAAAGGAACGATTTAGGGCAATATTTGATCAAATAAATACGATTTAGGGCTTAAATGACCCCCTAAAAGCGGTACACTTTTCGCTTCATCAGCCGTCCAATTTTTTTGGGTCACGTGATTGACAGTCGAGGCATTCATGTGGATCCTGCAAGGATCGAGTCTGTTAAGGATTGGGCAACACCTAACACACCCACCGAAATATGCAAATTCTTAGGACTTGTCGGTTATTACCGAAGGTTTATTGAAGGTTTCTCCAAGATAGCAAAACCTTTGACTAAACTGACACAGAAGAATGTGAAATACAACTGGGTAGATTAGGAGGAAGAAGCTTTTCAACTTCTTAAGGAAAATTTGTGTAGTGCAACTATTTTGGCTTTACCCGAAGGTAGTGAAGACTTCGTCGTTTATTGCGACGCTTCACACAAAGCTTTGGGAGCCGTGTTAATGCAGAGAGAGAAGGTGATAACATATGCTTCTCGACAACTGAAGACCCATGAGAAGAACTACATAACCCATGACCTAGAGTTAAGCTCATTTGTGTTTCACTTAGAATCTGGAGGCACTATCTCTATGGCACAAAGTGCGTGGTGTATTGTGATCACAAAACCCCGAAATTTATATAATCCGATAAGGCTAAAATACCCTCCGAATTTGTACTTTTAAGAATCTATAAAATATACAAGTAATCTTTGTGAACATAACCTTAAGCTACCTAAGTATTTAAGTTACATGTAAACCATACATTATGTAAATAAGAAGTAACGAATAAATAAAATCCTACATCTAAAGACTAGACGAATTACATTTTTATGCTCTTGTGACCTCCAAATTTCGGCCCATATTATTAGTTAAGAATGCATAAAACTTGTTGGATCCTAGCCCAAATCAAACCACCCATTCTCTATTGTAGCCCATCAAAATAATACCCGGCCTATTTTTTTCTTTGATACACCGAACCCTACTCCCTCTCTAATCTATTATGCGTACAAAAAAAAAGAGGGAGAAGAGAAACCCTAACTCCTTCAAGTGTCGGCTCCTCCATTCCTATGCTGCTGCTGTCGATTAGAATACCACCAAAAGAAGCTTTTTGATCTTGTTCTTGTGTCATTCACGTCACCACAAGGTAACCCTATAATCCTAGCATTGATCCATACGAATTTATGAACCAAATATTGATCAAAACCATGTGTTTTTCCTTTTGTTGCTGCTGTACGCCCCAAAGGAGAAGAAGAAGGGATCCATTTGTGTGTTACCTTTGTTGTGTTCGTGTTCTTCGTGGTCTACAAGGGTATTGTATTATCCTTTTCTTGTTCAATCCTTGTTTTATTCGAGTTATGTTCATATATAATTGTATGAAGAGAGTTAACAAGAAATAAAAGAACATGACACATAAAATCATAAAATTTGAAAACCCTAAAAACCTATATGAATCGGACAGGAGCTTATATGTTGGAATCATTCGATTTGGATATGTTAAGACCCGTGATTATTGACCTAAATATGTGTTGGATCAACCTACAATCATTGTTTGTTAAGAAGTAATGAAATAAAATGAGAAAAACCCTAAGTGATACGTGATTCTGTGAATGACTGTTACTGAACTGGAATTTTGTCCGACTCTAACCGGCTGTAACTAATTGATGTGAACGTGTTTTTGGGTGTTTTAAGAGTCTAAAACTAAGTTCATTGAAATAGCTTTCTGTAGAAATTAACCTCATAATTTTTAGAGGTCTGGAAGTCACATTTTTCGAATTTATGAAATCGGGTGTCAAAACTGTATTTCGGGTTACGAAAATTTACCTGTAGCTTTTGATTTTTATTTTGAAATCTATAAAGGTTTGAGACCTAAAATTCTAGCAGGTTAACATTTAGGATATAGGTGAATTTCTGGAATTTTTCCAGATTTTTATAAAATTTATTGATGTGGCTTTGAACTGCTTACTTTTTGTATGTTAAAACTTTTCAGAAATCTGGACAACTTGAAATAAAGTATTTTTTAAACCATAGTTATACTTAATAATAAATTCTGAAAAACATTTGGGTGAGTTCTTA
Source organism: Artemisia tridentata subsp. tridentata (assembly GCA_021014915.2). Lineage (NCBI taxonomy): Eukaryota > Viridiplantae > Streptophyta > Magnoliopsida > Asterales > Asteraceae > Artemisia > Artemisia tridentata. Next base: position 155,605,298 of record CP139503.1, on the reverse strand, counting down.
AGACATCTGGGCACTTGTATGAATTTTTGGGAATTTTTACTCTGAGTTCTTATATGATTAAAAATCGTTTGAAACAGGTCTAATTTGAGTGTAAAAGCTGTGAAAAGTGAAAAGTTATTAAAAGGGTGTTATATGTCTATTTTATAAACTAAAGGGTTTAAATTGTTAATTTCTAAAACTAAAGGACCTAACTTGTGAACACCTGTAACTTTATAGTAATTACACTTTGCACCCTAAATTTATGAGAATTGCATATTAACCCTAAACTACGAATACGATCATCCTTAATAGTTAATTTGACATACGAGAATGTTAATAACCAAAGTTACCTCAAATGGAATGAGAACTAAAATGAAACCTTACGATTATTTGTAGATCGGTTGAAGAAGGAGCGATCTCCTATTTGATTTGCTTTTCATTTCTCTTGCTTGCATATTCGTTAAGGTACAGATATTCTGCTCTTCTTAGTAAGGAGCCTTCGTCTCATTTCTGATTCCTGATTCATTACTATGTTTTCCCTGTATTGTGAACCGTAGATTTGAACCTTTGCTTTAACCTTTGTCTTGAACCTTGTCATAAACCTGGACTTGAACCTTGATACACTTGATATGAACCAGTTGACTTGAACTCTTGCCTTGGACCTTTGACTTGAACCCTGCTATGTTTTCTTCCGATACTTGACATGACTTGTTCACCCCTGATAACCTGAATAATTAAGACCTTGGGTACTTGAAGGTTCATAGGATGTTATAACTACTTTTTAGTTGTATATGAAGAGGTTTTGAACATTTCCTTAAAAGACTTTTATTATGAAACTGTTCTAACGATCATTTTATTAAAACCATGTAAAAAGGATTTCTTATAATAAACTATTATGAACCTTCCAGTATTTGACCTTTCTGATATGGACCTCCTGATAATGAACCCCTGCATTTATCTCCTGTCTTGAACCCTGATATGAACCCTGATATGAACCCTGATATGATTCTTGACATTTGATACCTGAGACTTGACACGTGACACCCGAGACTTGATACTTGACCTTGACCCACAGTTTGAGACTACGAGCCATCCACTAGGCATGAGGGTTTCATGTCCATGTCTGTGATGCACCACCGGCATGACTAGTGTGTAGCCCTAGTGATTTGGTTACACCGTCCCCGACCTGATTTGATTTGTTATGTAGAGGAAGACCCTGTGGCCTGCGGGGGCGCATGGATGCATCCTAGACCTGTCCTGATTTGTTATATTTCCTGTTATACCTGGTGACTGACGAGTGTGTGCGATACACGTCTTTCACAACCCCTGGGAGCTTGCAACTCCAACCCCTGGAGGTATCCCCTCACCCTGTTCATGGTATGCTGAGGTCACCCCTCCATACACCCTGATATATGTGATTTGATTTGATATGTTTGGGCTCGTAGAGGATTTCTGTTTCCCTGAATCCTTGTAACCTTATGACCTGACACTCGACCTGACATTTGACCTGACTTGATTTAACTTGGGTGGTAGTGGATTACTGGTTATGTTACCCTATGACTTGATACTGGACTTGACTTGATTCGACTTGGGCTGGTGGTGGGTTACGGTTTACTTTACATCTACCTATTGTAACCATTTCGTGATAACCTTGTCCCATTTTCTTTCCTGCTCCTGTTACATCTTGAACTGTTTCACTTACTTCACTACCCTATGATTACTGCTTCGTTATCGTTATATCTGTTCACTGAGCTTTCGTAGCTCAGACGCGTTTCTTTTCCCGTGGCAGGTTTGAGTTTGGAAGCTGGGTTTGAGTGGAGAGTACTGGAGCATTAGAAGACTTCATTAGCTATGGAAGATGAATAGAAGAACCTTAAATTAGACGTAGAAGATATTGAATTGCAACCTTGTAGTTTTAGATTTTCCATTGTAACATTTGAATTTCTATTGTATTATTTATGTTCAATGCTTGTGTTTGTTCTGATATGCCACCGTTGTTGTGACACCTTTGCCCTTGTCGGGTTGGGGTGTTACATGTATACTGATCACAAAAGCCTACAACACATCTTGAACCAGAAGGAGCTGAACATGAGACAACGCCAATGGTTGGAATTGCTCAGTGACTAAGATTGTGAGATCCGTTACCACCCAGGCAAGGCGAATGTAGTTGTCGATGCCCTCAGCAGAAAAGAGCGGATCAAACATCTCAGAGTCAGATCGTTAGGAATGACGATCAGTTCACCGCTTCCAGCGAAAATTCTTGAGGCTCTTGTCGAGGCACTCAAGGAAGAGAGCCGACCGCGTGAGAAGATTTACGGAATGCCAGAGAGTGAGAATAGCTTCGTAAAGAGATCCGATGAAGTTTTGCGTTATGGGGACAGAAGTTGGATCCCGCTATACGGAGGAATTCGTGATTTGATCATGCACGAATCCCACAAATCCAAATACTCCATCCATCCAGGATCCGACAAGATGTACTTGGATTTGAAGAAGCTATACTGGTGGCCAAACATGAAGGTCGATATAGCTGAGTACGTCAGTAAATGTTTAACGTGTTCGAAAGTCAAGGCTGAACACCAGAGACCATCCGGTCTACTTGTACAACCTGAAATTCCAGAATGGAAGTGGGAGTGCATCACTATGGATTTCATCACCAAACTGCCTAACACATCGAGCGGTTACGACACGATCTGGGTAATTGTGGACCGTTTCACTAAATCTGCTCATTTCCTTCCTATAAAGGAGAACGATAACATGGACAAACTTGCATGACTGTACGTGAAGGAAATTGTCGCCAAGCATGGTGTGCCTATTACTATCATCTCTGATCGAGGCAGTCATTTCACATCTAACTTCTGGAAGTCGCTCCAGGACACATAGGGAACAGACCTCGACATGAGTACAACTTATCACCCTCAGACTGATGGTCAGAGTGAAAGGACCATTCAGACGTTAGAGGACATGCTGAGAGCTTGTGTGATTGACTTCGAGAACGGCTGGGATAGGCATTTGCCTTTAGCCGAGTTTTCCTACAACAACAGCTACCACACCAGCATCAAGGCTGCACCATATGAAGCACTTTATGGTCGTAAGTGCAGATCGCCAATATGTTGGGCTGAAGTCAGAGAAAGCCAACTTACCGGACCAGACCTAGTCCACGAGACTACCGAGAAAATTGTGAAGATCAAGAACCAAATGCAAGCGGCTCGTGACCATCAAAAGAGCTATGCCGACAAGAGGCGAAAACCCCTTGAGTTCCAAGTGGGCGATAAAGTGATGTTAAAGGTCTCGCCATGGAAAGGCGTAATAAGATTTGGTAAACGTGGGAAGTTGAACCCTCGTTATATTGGACATTTTGAGATTCTTGCCAGAGTCGGGCCGGTAGCCTATCGACTCGAATTGCCATCCGAACTCAGCGTTGTGCATGACGTTTTTCATGTCAGCAACTTGAAAAACTGCTTATCTGACGATAACATTGCCATTCCTTTGGAAGAAATTCAGCTTGATGAGAAACTGAACTTCATCGAGGAACCGATTGAAATCATAGACCGGGAAGTTAAACGACTAAAGCAGAGTCGTATCCCAATTGTGAAGGTCCATTGGAACTCTCGCAGAGTTCCCGAGTACACTTGGGAGCGAAAGGATGAAATCAAGCGAAAGTATCCTCGTCTCTTTTCGAATTCATCGAGTAACGCGAATCGAAATCCGGGATGGATTTCCCACTTAGCTGGGGAGACTCTGAAAAATGGTAAATTTCACATTTTAAGTTAATAATAAATATTTATTTATTATTTTTAAGCCGAGCATTTCTATGCGTAACAGCATGTTTCTGAGCATTTCTGAACATTTTTAGGGAGCTGTCCCGCATACTGTAGCTTACAGTCACTGCTGAAAAAGTTTATTTTTGTCAAAAAGCGTAAATTATCCTATTTCTGATAGTTACTGACAAGTTTCGTATTTAACTGAGAAGCTTTCTCGTATTTACTGAAAAGCAACCCCGCACGCGAACCGACACTACAGTATATATGGTAGCATTCAAATAAATGCATTTTTGAGCAAATAATAATATTTTATTATTATTCTGTCAAAAACATCGATAAAAACTTTATTTTGCGTGTACGTGTCCAAAAAGTCAAAACGGGACTTTACGGTAACATTTAAGCTTAAACCGACACACGATACACCAACGAGGAGCAAAAATCTTTTCCCCCTTCAACTTTGTGTCGTTTGCCACCCAACCAAGCAAAATGAGACAAAATTCTTGATCCTAATTGATACTAGTGGATAATGACATAGGTTATATTGTTTTTATTACCTTAAACCTTCACACACTTATACACATACACATTGTAACACCCCCAATTCAATGATGCAGCGGAATTCAAACTGGGTGTTACTCGATGGCACAACAGTCATAATAATAGAAAATGATCTCTAAATGAGTCATTTTAAAAAGGAATTATCGTTCAAATTAATATATCAGAGTTTTCAAAATAGGTCCCAAAAGGTTCCATGATTACAAAATACATCAATATAAAGTCATTTGATGTTGTTTTGAATGATAAAATAAGTTATAGCCTTCTTGATTGAGTTCGTGCCCCTCCGTGCCATCCTTGATCATTATGCACCTGAGATACATGCTTAAAATGGTCAACACAAATGTTGAGTGATATTCATAGAGTTTAGGTAATCAGTTGAACACAATATTCTTAACGTGAGGTAATTAGTCTCACATTCATAGTTTATAAACAAAAATAATTATTATTGCACTAAGCTCATGCCACCGAAAACGTTAACAGTTTGTCAATAGAAATTGATATAATAGTAACAGTGCCCTAATAGGTAATTTGTCATTAAACCTATGGTTCTTCAAATAGAGTGCGTTTGTTTACCGGACTTGGTTAACAAACGGGATTTGTCAATCCCGATAGGCCTATCCACATTATTCGCGTTCACTTCACTCGTGATTAATGGCTCATGATAATAGGGACTTAAGTTTGACAATAGCGGTACTTAGTGCAAATAACAGATTCAGGTATAGCATACAGTTTCAAAGCAGTGTGTTCAGTTTAATAATAGCATGTATCCCCCCCAAAGGTTTGTAAAACAATTAAGTAATATAAGTGGGGCTATGAACTCACCGTGAGTTGAATGATGTTTTAGTGCCTTAATGAGTTTGATGGATAATCCGGGAAACCTCTAAGTGCAACCTACAATAGAACGTTGCGACTTAGGTTTGGAATAATGTCTAAGAATACAAAGACGAGCCTATATATGTCTTGCATATTGTTCATGATGTAGTACTTAGTGTGTCATGTAGGTTGTTGTATAAAGATGGTTTATGAAACATGTTTAGTTTGTATATCTCGTACTACCGTTCGGGCCATCATGATTCAGAGGTCATGTAGCAAACGTTCGAGGAGCTAGGGCACTTTAATTCGTAAATCCAGCAACTCGTCGATCCGTTTACCCAAATGAAAACCCCTCACATAAAGCTCCCTAGTGTTGTAGTATTCGATAGAAAATATATTTTGCTTATTTGATTATATGACACATTAAGAGTTTATAAATACAATAAATAAACTTAACAAAGTCCATAAGTATTTAAATCATGAACATAATATAAGGACCATATATAGCATGAAATAAAGGTAAGAAACATATAAATGATATTGAGCAGGAGTGGGTGTTAGTTTTCTTACAACTTTTGGCTTTCACTTAAGAAAGGAATTCAAGGATCTAAGAACAAGAACTAGAACAATTCCTCCCTTGGAATCCTTCGAAAACCCGAAACTAGAATAAGATTATAACGACGCCTTTTTGGAAACCCGAAGTGATTTGAAGATAATAACAAAGTCTTTTTGGAGACTTGAAGTTATTTGAAGATTATAACGTCTCTTTCTTGAAAACTTGAAGAAAACAAGATCAAAACCTAGTTTCTTCTCAAGAACACAAGAGTGTTCTTACAAAAATCTAATAGAATTGCCTTTAGGGTTTAGGACTTTAGGTTTATAAGAAAGGAGGGTGCAAGTATTTATGAAGTTTTAGCTTGGTATTTATAGGAAAAATTTAGGATAGTTTTGTAAATTAAATTTTACACTTGTAATGATCTTAGGAATCAATGGCTAGGATCAAGCCAAATGCCATTGGTTCCTTCCTTGATAAGCTTCATGAAGCTTTCATGAGAAGCTTGATAAGTTTCTTGCATTATCTTGCTTTTACGGAGTGAGTTTTGGTTCCGTTAATCGTTAACCGTAAGTTGTTAGGTCACAAAACGTAAAACCGGGTATCGTAAAAATACGAAACTTGTAGGAATGATTTAACTTATCATTATAATCCATATAAAAATATAAAATGAGTGATAAGTTTCATCAGGTTGCTTAAATGCTGATAATGCTGGAAACGCGGGTCTAAAACGCGTAATACGTAAAACGTACGAAAGTTGCGTAAAATTGAGAAAAGTAAAATGTAACTTTTCTAATATGAAGATAATGAATTAAAATGGCCTATAATGTCTAGACTGGGCTCAGTCTAGTGTCGGTTGGTGTTAAATGTCCTTTAGACGTAAAATCGGAAGTGTTAAAAATCAAGGAATGATTTTTGTGGTCAAAGGAGGGGGAAAATATGTTGACTTTTCCAATAATATAAAAGCTTCTAAATGTCTTAGAAAATGTGGTGCAGGTATAGGCTAAGGTTGCGGATAAGTAAAAGTGCTTAAAACGCAATTTCTGTTTTGTAAGACACAGGGTCTATTTGGTAACATTTTAACTTTAAATAAAAAATTCTCTAATTGATTGTGAGTGTTCTAAACATTAATCTGATGCGAGAAAAATTGGCGCAGTTGGTTTTCGTTATGCGCAGGATGTTTAAACCAAACGTATAAATTCTTAATAACTTTTGCGAAAATGATCCGATGAGCGTCAAACTTTTATTTTGTCATGGAAATAATTTATCTTACGAGAATATGAAATAAAAATTTCGGGAATGAATAGTGAAAATGAATAGTAAAAATGAATAGTAAAAATTTCGGAATAGAAATTAACCTGAAATGCGAATTGTTACAGTCTCCACCCCTTAAGAGAGCTCCGTCCCGGAGATCACTTTGCTTTAGGTGTAGAAGCATTGTTGGTAAAAAGATGTGGGTATTTCTGACGTATCTGGTCCTCTCGTTCCCATGTGTATTCTGGACCACGTCGTGAGTTCCAACGAACTTTGACAATTGGAATTCGGCTTTGTTTGAGTTTTTGACCTCTCGTCCATGATTTCTACTGGTTCCTCGATGAATTGAAGATCATCGTTGAGTTGGATTTCATCGAGTGGAATGACGAGTGATTCGTCTGATAAGCATTTATTTAGATTAGATACATGAAAAGTGGGGTGTACACTACATGAGTTCCGATGGAAGCTCAAGTCTGTACGCCACTGGACCAACCCTGGCTAGGATTTTGAATGGTCCGATGTATCTTGGGTTTAGTTTTCCTCGTTTACCGAATCGTATCAAGCCTTTCCAAGGCGATACTTTTAGCATAACCCTATCCCCGACTTGGAATTCTAGGGGTCTGCGTCGTGTGTCGGCATAACTTTTCTGTCGATCTCTTGCGGCTTGAAGTCGATTCCTGATTTGTACAATCTTCTCCGTTGTTTCACGAATGAGTTCTGGACCAGTGAGTTGAACATCTCCCACTTCGGCCCAACAGGCAGGTGAACGACACTTTCGTCCGTAAAGCGCCTCAAATGGTGCTGCCTTGATACTTGCGTGATAACTGTTGTTGTAGGAGAATTCGACTAATGGCAGGTAAGTATCCCATCCTTTTCCAAAGTCGATTATACAAGCTCGAAGCATGTCTACCAGCGTTTGAATGGTTCGTTCACTCTGACCATCGGTCTGAGGGTGATACGCTGTACTCATGTCTAGTTTTGTTCCAAAGGCGTCTTGGAGTGACTGCCAGAAGTTTGAGATGAATCTGCCGTCTCGGTCAGATATGATAGATATTGGTGCACCATGTCTTGAGACTACTTCTTTAATGTACAGTCTGGTTAACTGATCCATTTTGTATGTCTCTTTAATTGGTAAAAAGTGTGCGGACTTTGTGAGACGATCAACTATGACCCAGATGGAGTCATAACCGCTTGATGTCTTCGAAGCTTGGTAATGAAGTCCATTTAATTCGTTCCCATTTCCACATAGGAATCTCTGGTTGTTGTAATGGACCGGATGGTTTTTGATGTTCGGCTTTTACTTTGGAGCATGTAAGACATTTGCCAACGTATGTTGCAATATCGGCCTTCATGTTTGGCCACCAATAGAGTTGTTTAAGATCCTGATACATCTTATCAGATCCTGGATGTACGGAATATTTAGATTTATGAGATTCATGCATGATCAAGTCTCGTAGGCCACCATAAAGTGGTAACCAACTTCGACCTTCGAAGCATAGAGTTCCATCTGAACGGGTTTCGAATTTCTTCTGTATCATGCCGTCTAACTTTTCCTTTTTGACGTCTTCTTAATTCACAGCCTCAGCTTGAGCGTGAAGAATTTGAGCGGTAAAATTAGAGTTTATGGTAAAGACTAAGGCTCGGACTCGTAATGGTTTAACCCGTACCTTTCGGCTCAGGGCGTCGGCTACTACGTTTGCCTTTCCTGGGTGGTAGCGAATGTCGGAGTCGTAATCACTTAGTAATTCCAACCATCGACGTTGCCTCATGTTTAGTTCTTTTTGATTCAAGATGTGTTGAAGACTCTTGTGATCGGTGAACATAGTACATCTAGTACCGTATAGATAGTGTCTCCAGATTTTTAGTGCAAAGACTACAGCTCCTAACTCTAAGTCATGAGTGGTGTAGTTTTCTTCATGTTTCTTGAGTTGTCGTGAAGCATAAGCCATGACTTTCTCACGTTGCATCAACACGGCACCCAAACCTTGGTGCGAGGCATCACAGTAGACTACAAAATCTTCGATCCCATCTGGCAATGCTAGAATAGGGCACTACAAAGTTTTTGTTTGAGGGTTTGGAAGGCTTCTTCTTCATCTTCGTTCCAAATGTACTTCTTGTTTTTCTGGGTTAGCTTGGTCAAAGGTTTGGCTATTGAGGAAAATCCTTCGATAAACCTTCGGTAATACCCAGCTAGTCCTAGAAATTGACGAATTTCTGTAGGTGTGGTAGGTGTTGGCCAATCTTTGATAGCTTCAATTTTAGCGGGATCGACGTGTAAACCAGTGTTGTCAATCACATGCCCAAGGAATTGTACCGAACGAATCCAAAATTCACATTTTGAAAATTTCGCATACAATTTCTCTTCCTTGAGTAACCCTAAAATTGTTCTTAGATGTTGTTTGTGTTCTTCTTCGTTTTTGGAGTAAACAAGAATATCGTCGATGAATACAATTACAATTTGTCCAGGTATGGCTTACACACTCGATTCATGAGATCCATGAATACCGCCGGTGCGTTAGTCAACCCGAATGGCATTACTTGGAATTCGTGGTGACCATATCGTGTTCTAAAGGCTGTTTTTGGAATATCTTCCTCACGAACCTTAACTTGATGGTAACCTGATCGTAGGTCAATTTTTGAGTAATAGGTTGAACCTTGTAACTGATCGAATAAATCGTCAATTCTTGGTAATGGGTATCGGTTCTTTATTGTTAACTTGTTTAGTTCACGATAATCAATACACATTCGTAATGATCCATCCTTCTTCTTTACGAACAAGACGGGAGCTCCCCAAGGTGAGGAACTAGGTCGAATAAATCCCTTGTCCGAAAGTTCTTGTAATTGATTTGATAGCTCTTACATCTCTGACGGTGCTAGCCTGTAAGGTGCGCGGGCTACTGGCGCCGCTCCTGGTATTAAATCAATTCGGAATTCTATTTGACGATTGGGTGGAAGTCCAAGTAAGTCTTCGGGAAAGACTTCGGAAATTCACGTGCGATGGGAACATCTTCAAGATGTCTTTCTTCGGATTTCTTCTCGGTTACGTGTGCTAGGAAAGCATGACATCCTTTCTCAATGTATTTCAAGGTTTTGATACATGAGATGATATTTAATCGGGTTCCACTTTGGTTACCACGGATGACCAAAGTTTCATTGTTACAAGGAATGTGAACAACCCTTTCACCACAGATGATGTTAGCTTGATGTTTAGATAGCCAATCCATGCCGATGACTACATCAAAACTTCCAAGTTCGATTGGCATAAGGTTGATGTTAAATGGGTGGTCTAGGAGATTAAGGGTACAGTCTGGGATTACGGTATTAGTATTTACTAAGTTACCGTTAGCTAGTTCAATGCTGTAATTTGTGTTTAGAGTGATTGGTGTGATACCAAGTAAGGGCGCAATTCTAGTAGATAAAAAGCTCATATCAGCACCAGAATCGAATAAGACTTTAACAGGAATGTTATTGAGTAAGAACGTACCAGTGACCACATTCGGGTCCTGTCGTGGTTCACCGTTGCCCATTATGTATGCTCTGCCACGAGCACCTCCGCCTTGTTGGCCACGGTTTTGAGGGCAATCGCTTCTGTAGTGCCCTTTTTCCCCACACCCGAAGCATATAATCATTTGTTGTGTATTGCTTCCGGTAGCTATGGCCCTGCCCTTACAATCTTTAGTAAGGTGTCCCACTTTTTGGCACTTATTGCACTTGCAAGGACCCGCGTGATGGGCTTTGCACTGACTACAATATGGGTGGGGGCCAACATATCCCTTGCCTACTGCTGGGGCAGTAGCGGCATAGGTTCTGGCATTTTCTTGCCTTTGATTCTGTTGATTGTGATGGGTGGTGTTGTGGTTTTGGTTGTTGGTATTGTTTCTTTGGTTGTTATCCCATTGTCGCTTATTGTTGTTTATTCCTATTGTTATTGTTGTTATGGTAGTTGGAGTTGTTGGTGGTAGTGGTGTTGTTGTTGAGGTTTTGCTTTTGGATAGCTCCTGTTCGCACCACTTGATCCGTGAGGTTGCGAGCCAATCGCATAGCTTCATCAAGTGCCTTGGGAGCGGATGCAGTCACATTCCCTTGTGTGCTTGGTGGGAGTCCCCAGATATATCTTTCCAAAATTTCTCAGTTGTTGAAACCATTGTTGGACATAGTATCCTCAATTCTTGGAATCGACGGTTGTAAGTTAGGATGTCATTTCCTTTAACAACAAGATTCCAGAATTCTACTTCTAACTTCTGAATTTCACTGCGGGGGCAGTATTCTTTGATCATCATGTTCTTTAAATTATCCCAAGAAATCTTATAAGCAGTTTCGATGCCTATTGGTTGAGATACCGAGTTCCACCATGATAATGCCTCATCTAGCAGTGTACTGGTGACAAATTTAACTTATCCTCCTCGACACATTTGCTGATTGAAAATACTGACTCGCATTTTTCAAACCAGCGGGTCAAACCTACGGCTCCTTCAGTACCCTTGAAATTAGTGGGTCTGCAGTTCAAATAGTCCTTGAATGTGCAGGCCTTAGGTACCGAATTCACATTGGGTTTGGTCCTTCAGTGTTAGGGTTAGATGTGTTATTCAGGGCAGCTTCAGCAGCTGCTGCAGCTACAGCTGCGCGTTCAGCTTCGAGTGCGGCTTTCACGCTATCTTTAACTAGTTTGTTGATGGCGGCTTGAGTCATTGTTGGTGGTGTACTCTTCTTTGGCGCCATGATGCTATAATAAAAGGTATGTCATAAGTATAGAGTTGGTAGAATAAGCATGATTTTGTATGGGAATGATAGAATAATTATGTTGGAGGTTTAGATTATAACACATGATAATACAAAGCAGGAGTTTTATTCATATAACGTTGATTGATTACAAAATCGAAACTTATTACAAGTTTCTTCAAAATTTTCTAACTGATACTTTCAGTTTAGAAATTACAACGTTTTACAACTGCTAGCTATTACATGGATTTTACAGAGTTTACTAACTGAATCTACTCAGTTTAGTGATTACAAAGTACTACTAACTATATGGGTCTACTGTGTTATTTTAGTCAGAATCAGGAAGGATCTGTCTGAGTGAGGGTGGTGATAATGGTGCTACATCATATGCAATATCATATCCATCATCCTCTTCAGGGCATGGCTCAACCCAATCAGATACAAAATACTCAGGGGAAGGTGGTACAACATTAGCCGGTAGTGGTTCCTTCTCATCTTCATATGGCTGAATCTTTGTAAGGATTCTTCTTCGTCGTCAGAAACGAAGACATATAAGACGTCAACCAGGGCTCGGGTGAGGGTGGTAGAACGGGGAAGTGATTAGTAGAGCAAGAATACAACTGGGAGAAGTGGGTGGGCACATGATGTCTACAATAAGATTATGATGTTAGAATAAATCTAAAGCTTACGGGAAATGCCCAATGTGCTAAGGGAACATATATCAATATGCTAACATGTTTGTGTAGTATACAATGTCTAACAAGTTCATGATCGTCTGAAGGATAGAAGGCACAAAGAGCGGAAGGCTATAAAATGTTTTTCATTTGTAAAGGTGGTTATAGTTTAGGTCTCATTTAGACCCGTTTCTCTACAACCATGGCTCTGGTACCAATCTGTAACACCCCCAATTCAATGATGCAGCGGAATTGAAACTGGGTGTTACTCGATGGCACAACAGTCATAATAATAGAAAACGATCTCTAAATGAGTCGTTTTAAAAAAAATTATCATTCAAATTAATATATCAGAGTTTACAAAATAGGTCCCAAAAGGTTCCATGATTACAAAATACATCAATATAAAGTCATTTGATGTTGTTTTGAATGATAAAATAAGTTATAGCCTTCTTGATTGAGTTTGTGCCCCTCCGTACCATCCTTGATCATTATGCACCTGAGATACATGCTTAAAATGGTCAACACAAAGGTTGAGTGATATTCATAGAGTTTAGGTAATCAGTTGAACACAATATTCTTAACGTGAGGCAATTAGTCTCACATTCATAGTTTATAAACAAAAATAATTATTATTGCACTAAGCTCATGCCACCGAAAACGTTAACAGTTTGTCAATAGAAATTGATATAATAGTAACAGTGCCCTAATAGGTAATTTGTCATTAAACCTATGGTTCTTCAAATAGAGTGCGTTTGTTTACCGGACTTGGTTAACAAACGGGATTTGTCAATCCCGATAGGCCTATCCACATTATTCGCGTTCACTTCACTCGTGATTAATGGCTCATGATAATAGGGACTTAAGTTTGACAATAGCGGTACTTAGTGCAAATAACAGATCAGGTATAGCATACAGTTTCAAAGCAGTGTGTTCAGTTTAATAATAGCATGTATCCCCCCCCCCTAAGGGTTTGTAAAACAATTAAGTAATATAAGTGGGGCTATGAACTCACCGTGAGTTGAATGATGTTTTAGTGCCTTAATGAGTTTGATGGATAAGCCGGGAAACCTCTAAGTGCAACCTACAATAGAACGTTGCGACTTAGGTTTGGAATAATGTCTAAGAATACAAAGACGAGCCTATATATGTCTTGCATATTGTTCATGATGTAGTACTTAGTGTGTCATGTAGGTTGTTGTATAAAGATGGTTTATGAAACATGTTTAGTTTGTATATCTCGTACTACCGTTCGGGCCATCATGATTCAGAGGTCATGTAGCAAACGTTCGAGGAGCTAGGGCACTTTAATTCGTAAATCCAGCAACTCGTCGATCCGTTTACCCAAATGAAACCCCTCACATAAAGCTCCCTAGTGTTGTAGTATTCGATAGAAAATATATTTTGCTTATTTGATTATATGACACATTAAGAGTTTATAAATACAATAAATAAACTTAACAAAGTCCATAAGTATTTAAATCATGAACATAATATAAGGACCATATATAGCATGAAATAAAGGTAAGAAACATATAAATGATGTTGAGCAGGAGTGGGTGTTAGTTTTCTTACAACTTTTGGCTTTCACTTAAGAAAGGAATTCAAGGATCTAAGAACAAGAACTAGAACAATTCCTCCCTTGGAATCCTTCAAAAACCCGAAACTAGAATAAGATTATAACGACGCCTTTTTGGAAACCCGAAGTGATTTGAAGATAATAATAAAGTCTTTTTGGAGACTTGAAGTTATTTGAAGATTATAACGTCTCTTTCTTGAAAACTTGAAGAAAACAAGATCAAAACCTAGTTTCTTCTCAAGAACACAAGAGTGTTCTTACAAAAATCTAATAGAATTGCATTTAGGGTTTAGGACTTTAGGTTTATAAGAAAGGAGGGTGCAAGTATTTATGAAGTTTTAGCTTGGTATTTATAGGAAAAATTTAGGATAGTTTTGTAAATAAAATTTTACACTTGTAATGATCTTAGGAATCAATGGCTAGGATCAAGCCACATGCCATTGGTTCCTTCCTTGATAAGCTTCATGAAGCTTTCATGAGAAGCTTGATAAGTTTCTTGCATTATCTTGCTTTTACGGAGTGAGTTTTGGTTCCGTTAATCGTTAACCGTAAGTTGTTAGGTCACGAAACGTAAAACCGGGTATCGTAAAAATACGAAACTTGTAGGAATGATTTAACTTATCATTATACTCCATATAAAAATATAAAATGAGTGATAAGTTTCATCGGGTTGCTTAAATGCTGATAATGCTGGAAACGCGGGTCTAAAACGCGTAATACGTAAAACGTACGAAAGTTGCGTAAAATTGAGAAAAGTAAAATGTAACTTTTCTAATATGAAGATAATGAATTAAAATGGCATATAATGTCTAGAATGGGCTCAGTCTAGTGTCTGTTGGTGTTAAATGTCCTTTAGACGTAAAACCGGAAGTGTTAAAAATCAAGGAATGACTTATAAAATCAAGGAATGATTTTTGTGGTCAAAGGAGGGGGAAAATATGTTGATTTTTCCAATAATATAAAAGCTTCTAAATGTCTTAGAAAATGTGGTGCAGGTATAGGCTAAGGTTGCGGATAAGTAAAAGTGCTTAAAACGCAATTTCTGTTTTGTAAGACATAGGGTCTATTTGGTAACATTTTAACTTTAAATCAAAAATTCTCTAATTGATTGTGAGTGTTCTAAACATTAATCTGATGCGAGAAAAATTGGCGCAGTTGGTTTTCGTTATGCGCAGGATGTTTAAACGATGTTTAAACCAAACATATAAATTCTTAATAACTTTTGCGAAAATGATCCGATGAGCGTCAAACTTTTATTTTGTCATGGAAATAATTTATCTTACGAGAATATGAAATAAAAATTTCCGGGAATAAAATAGTGAAATTGAATAGTAAAAATAAATAGTAAAATGAATAGTAAAAATTTCGGGAATAGAAATTAACCTGAAATGCGAATTGTTACACACATTTCATCATCTAAAAAGTTCCTAAAATTCTCTCTTCCTCTCCAAACCATTTGAACAACATAAACATATATCTACAAAAATTCTTTGAGTTTCAAGATAATCAATGTGTACTTTTGAGCTCTCGAGGTGATTTGGAACATTTCTTGGGTAAATTTGGAAGCACATTTTGGTTTTTTGAGTCTCCTAGCCCACGTACCACTTTCAAAACATTGTGAGGATTCTCAAACTTTGTTAAACTTTGAACTTTCAAGTCTAAAATAGTTTGAATCTTGATGTATTGTGGTTACTTGTGTCATTTTGGTTAATCTTGAAAAAGTTGTGAAATGTGTACGTACATATACAAATCGTACGACACATGCACGTAACATAAGTCATGTATTTTCTTGCTTGTGTGGTAAATTTTAGCTAATTACATGTTACCTTGATGATACAAATGTGTTTAGTGTTAATTACGCAAGTTTAAAATGAAATATACACTTGTTTGTTTACACACATAAATCGGCTACATTTTGGAAGAAATAAAAATTGTGGTTTTGAAAAACATAAAATTTTGGCTCTAGTGGTGAAAGGGTGAATTTTGTGCTTAATGGCTTATTTGGAATAGCTTATTTAAATAAGCTCTAACTTATTGTTTCGACTTATTATTATTTTTTTTTTTGGTTTTTTTGGTCGTACGACACCTTTTAGGCCGAGCCCACTGAAATTTTACAATGGTTGACCATTTGACCTCATTGCTTATTAATAAGTACTTATTTGGTTAATAAAAATATCGTTACGAAAAATATTCGGACAAAAAGGGCCTAAAGGTTTAAACTTGTTTTTGGGTTTATGACATGTACAGTCCAAGTTGGGCCGAGCCCAACCCATTTTCGGCCTACTTTGACTTTTTGACCCATGGCTTATTTAAAGTGCTTATTTGATCATTTAGAAACTTAACGATATTGTGAATACAAATATCGTCATAAAAACGGTATTTATATTTTACAATCTTTGCTTAATTTTGTTAATGATAATTACAAAGTTTATCTTTAAAGCAAAGCACAAATATAAGATTAAGTCTTTTACATTTATAGTGATAAGTCTTTTAAAACACATTTACACATTACAAGATTACTAGGAATAACATTATATACATTTACATTTTTATTTCTTAAATTAGAAATATTTAGGATGACATCATGGCATGCATCATGAACATAATCTTAGAAAGATTTGTGAGATATCTTGTATAGATCTTCAAGCTAAAGAGTTGACATTTGAAGATACGGAAAGATTGTGCAAGATATGGAAAGATTTGAGAATCTCTTAGCTGTCCTGCACTGGCGGATCCAAACCAGTACAAGGGCGGATCCAATTTAAAGGATCCGCCAAATCCGCCAACTATTTTATCAGTTTGCCTATAAATAGCAAGCTGATCATTCAGGCACATTCATCACTGACATAGCATAAAATATACATACATTCATTTATACATTACTAACCCATATCATTCATCATTCTTAGTGATCTTCCTTTTTGTAGCAAAAGAGATCAAGCATCAACAAGCTTCAACACACTGTTGCAAGTCTTGTAAAGTAGAAACTGTGTGGTTAGTTAGTGTAGGATCGAAACATGTTGATTATTGTAGATCGGGTGGTCTTGGGTTATGGAAGAAGAGATCAACCATTGTTAGAGTTAGAGTTAGAGAGATACTAGAGAGAGAGAGAGCTGGGAATCTTGTTGAGAGAAAAACACAGAATATTAGATTAGTGTGTGTGTAAAATGACAAGAGTTCCAACCCTTCCCAAGTGTGGGAAGGGCTTTATATAGTAGCTAATATTTGTGCCCCTAGTGGGCTGTGGAGTGAGCTGACAATGGGGAAAGCCCCGGCCCACTCCACAAATATAAATATAACTAAGCTAATACTAATATTACTAATAATACTTAAACTAATATAAATAAGCCTACGAGCTAGGTAAATGCTAAATAGATACTCGAGGTGACCGAGCCTTCATCTGAATATTTATATTCCTAACAATCTCCCCCTAAGGGAGGTCACCCCGAAAATAATAATTTGACTTCTAGCATTTTGTCTTCTGAACGTGTCTTCATAGCTCGTAGTCTTTGATTCTTCAAAGTCATGTATCTTTGTGCATTGTGCATCCAGCAGTGAACTTTTGATGACTTTTCCTTTGTCTTGGATGATTTTGAGTAATCTTCAAAAATATCATCCAACATGTATCATCAAGCCATCTTTCAGTAGTATGTCTCCACGTGATGTGATAATCTTAGAGCCGACATGCTCACACTATTTGGTGTCATGATCTTCAGCATCAGAGTTTGCAGAAGCTGTGTTAAAGGTCTTTTAGTGTATCATGACTTCTTTGATTAAGATGATGATGTAGTGTGAGCATGTGGTGGTGGATTGGCATCTTGTCTGCAACCAGCTACAGCATCCAACAGCTACAACCGCCAGAAGTTCCTGCATATGACAGTTAGCAATAAAACGTCCGGTACTTACAGGTTCGGACTTCGAGATTGTTAACAGCATAGTGTGAAAACTCTCTCTAATCCTTACCAAGACAGTTCCTAATCGAAAACCCACAGAGGTTTTTTAAGATCGTACCGTAGTATATCAACGATTAGGTGAGTCGCTGGAGATCACTCCACGACTGTAGACCGTTTGAAACCGCCGCGATCACTAAGCGTAATCCACAGGGAATTACCGAAGTGACCTGCTTTCAGGGCTGTTTGATGTTGACCCTGGCAGGAATTTCCATTCAATCATTGAGAATTACATTTGTAAGTTCTCTCATAAATGTTCTGGCAGATTGCTAAGATCTGCGTAGGACTCATAAGTTTACATCTGGTGTCATTAATGTTAAACTACCAGTGTAGAAATAATTCGTGTCCCTATGAGATCTTATAATGCATCTCGTGGCTCTAGACTTAATAGTGCGTTTTGATTTAGTGAGCGGAGGCTGGAGAGGACTGCCACCTTTTCAATATCATCTAACTCGGAGTGAGAGAGACGATAGAAATGTATTGAACTCTGTGACAATTGAAACAGGAGTCCTTTGAGGGACCTTGAGTGGCTAGGGAGGGTTGTGCAGCGTATCACTGGGTCCATGATACTTTGTCTTCAATGCCAGCAATCAACTAAGTGATTCTGACAGCATATGTATTGACCCGGTTTCTGCCTAAGTTGTAAGGAGGGCTTCTTTCTTTTCACCCTTTATCTTTACAATTCTTTTTCATTCTTCAACCCCTTCAGCGCTTACCGAGACTTCCTTACTAGTACCTTGTTGGGTTTGTTCCAGTACTAGCTCCATCTCAGTCGGCACTCTTCCCTTATTCACTTTTCTCCTTTTTTAATCATACCTAAGGACTTCTACACTAACTAGTGGATTGTCCTTGGGTAGATCCCTCCGGCTCTGGCGGGATCGTGGGAACTTGAGCCTAACCTAACCATCCTTATAACTCCATACATTCATTAAAATGGTCGGTCTTTGGTGTACTTCCACGATAGCCATAAACCAAATCTTTGAAAAATCTCTCAAAGTGTTCATGATTCTGAAACACATTTTTGCAAACACTTGAGAGTTTTATATTTTTCAAATGCTCCCCCTCAACATGTGCTCGATTGATTGTTTTATAAATTTGCACATGTTAGGTAGAGCTCGCACTTTTTGAATTGATCAACTTTCAGTGAACATGACCGATTCGAGACACGCTTACATCACTGGTTAGACTAGCTTGAAATTATTACCCGTCCTGGTCAAGTTCACAGAAAGTTTCTCGAAACGGTGCACTCTACTCAGACACATCCTTTTCGAGACACGCTTACATCACTGGTTAGACCAGCTTGAAATTATTACCCGGCCAGGATATGTCCTTTCGATTGATGACAATTTGTGTTTCGTCAATTCATTGGTTACGTCTGAGTCACGATCTCATGCGGTGCCAAATCCTTTTTGTCCATTTGCTCCCCCTCAATATGTGCATCGATATACGAAAGAGTTTAGCACATATGGGAGAGCCTAACGTTTAATTCCAAAACATCACATTTTCATCAGGTTTCATATTTAAATCACATTCTCTCCCCCGATCAAAAATTTCAAACCTTTTGAGATTTGTGATCCCAATTGATTTAAATAAGTTAGAAAATGTGGGAGAAAATGTGTCCGATTTAATGTAGTCTGATGATGAAACATACTATGCTCCCCCTTAAACTAAGAGGGAGATTCACAGCTTATTATGCACAATTCGACAATTATGACACAAATGATATTGACCTTTTTGCGCAGATGATGTAATCACCCGCTTTTCTGAGTGAGTCAGTGGTCAACATCGCTTATCCATCCACCAACAAGTACGTCCAAGAATTGTAGATCCCCACTTGGCGAGATCGGAACAAATATTGCTTTGTTTTACTGAAGGTGGTGGTGGTGATGACGGTGTTGTTGTTGTTGTTGCTGCCGATGTTGTTGTCGTGGTGAATTCTGAGCTAATCAATAGAGTTTGAACGTCTGATCACATGGTTAGAGCTGGAACTGGCACATTCATATTAGCTATGGAATCTGCATAAGAATATCAACACAGATATACATACATACAGATACACTATTCCTTAATAGCTACCCTTCAGCAGCTTGCCACATTATAATACCAAGTTCATCTTATAATCAAACCACAGTCAGGAAATACGTCAAACTGCTATCTAGCATGAAGAGCAAATAGCAATCATGCACATGGTAATTCACACAGATATCTATATTCAAATCAGGATCTTAGGAACATGATTCTAACATGATAACAATATACCTAAGTGAATCCTGAGAACATTGCACAATATCAACAACAATTAAGCAGCAGTCGACTAACAAGAGTCACACAACATTTGAAACTCATTCATTCAGATCATACAAATGTCATAGGAGTATTCAAGAACATCAAACACAACTGGTTTTCTTACTTCTTTTAGGTTTTGAGTCTTAAAGTATTTAGGGGATTAAACGAGGATACCAAAGTAACACAAATGAACCTTCTAGATACATAAAGCTAGGAAACTATAAGCAAATTGCACATAATGTCCTAAACTTTCTAGCAACTAACACGTTTGGCCATTTGATATAAAGTTTTAGCAAGATCCTCTTCAACTAATACCCCATTAACTACAAAACCTTTTCAAAGCGTTATGAATTAATCAAGAAACCCGTTTGATGATATAAAATTTGAATTCACTCTCCCCCTCAATCAATGACCCGTATTCTAGTTAAAGATTTGTAGTCGTTGATTGAGTGACAAATTTTATGCATAATCCAAGAGTAAAAGAATTTCAGGCAACACATAATCACCGAGTGTCTCACAAATAATTTTCAGAAGAATCATTGAATGAAAACTATTTGTATGCAAAGAAGATTTCTCTTCCTTTACCAGAAATGATGCACTGAAACGTACATCAGATCGAAGAAACATGGATATAAAGTAATCCATGCCCAGGTGAACATCACCCAGTTGGAGGAACAACCGCGGGTTGCTATCTAAAGTAATAGCAAGCCATTTAGACATGTTTTAACCATCCATTTTAACTTCTGCTCGAGCTTCATTTAAAGACCCGTGCCATTATTGAATGACATTTCTAAGTCCGTAAATGTTATCGATAAACAGAAGACATGCCTAGGTGAAACTATTTTTGGTATTTTCTATTTTTCAATTTTTATGGTTTTTCTGGTTTTACGTTTCTCTATTTACAATTTGCAGGTTTTCTATATATCTATTTACAAAATGGTATAAGATATGAACAAGTATATATATATACAAGGATACGAACCAGAAACCATTACTCCTCAGCATTCTGAATCTTCTCCGCATTCATCACTTGACTTGCTGAAGAGCAATGTGAGCACTTTTAATCAGGTGTTGATTCTGGCTTTTCACTCTCCCCGAATTAGTGCTCTCCCCCAATCTGACAACCTTTCCTGATGAACACCCATAATAGGAGGAAGAAGAAGACTTTGGATGAACACCTATAATAAGAAGAAGTCTTTTGGTAACCAAATGCATGTCGTCTTTAGTCTTCTAACACTCCCGTCCTTGAGAAAAGCCGTCAAAAACCTTAGGCATCTTTTCGTAAGTTTAAGTTGAGCCTCAACTGAAATCTAGCTTAACCCCACAACTCATCAAACAAGAACTGTCATGAGGTTAAGCTAAACCACAAATTTAAGCCCAGTAACAACTTGATTTCAGCTTAACCTCACAACTCATCAAACAAGAACTGTCATGAGATTAGGTTAAAATCAAGTTGGACCTAACCTTAAACTACAGAACAACTTGAACCTAACTTAACTCCACAACTCATCAAACAAGAACTGTCATGGGATTAAGTTAAATATCAAGTTGTAAGAAAAGAACTCAACATTTTTGAATGTAGAGAAGACTGTAGACTCGACCTTCTTCAAGATTGCCCAATGTGGAGGAACAAAATACCAATCATCTTCATCTCACCAAATGTCTTCCAGTAACCTTACATATAACCCATCAGCCCACAGCATACACATGAGATGATAACACCCAATAGAGAATGAAGAGTAGACTGACGACTCGACCTTCTTCAGTCTTGAGTATAACACCAAAGTAACAAGTTGAACCACTGATCATCTATAGTATGTATCCTCTTGGATATTAAGCCCTGATCATGTGAACCTGTTGTGCGTCCTTGATGTACACATTCTCTCTCCCCTGATGGTTACGATTAATCAGCCCATGACGTAAAAGCGAAACGATAATACCAAGGTAACAAGTTGAACCACTGATCATCTCTGCGGTTATCAACACCATAATAACTTCAACTCGGAAGCAGTATAAAGCCCGATTACGTGAACCTGTTGTGCGTCCTTGGTGTACACATTTCTCTCCCCCATGATGGTTACGATTAATCGGAATCATCATCATGATGTGTACATGTAGCCTAATGACGTATACATGAAGCATTGACTAGAAACCCTTTGCTACTGATTGTATCAGCCCGTGAGACGATGTCGATTAGCATTCCATGACCATGTTCTTCAACACCTTGATAGACGGAGGAAGATGTAGTGTTGGAGAACCATGGTTTGGACGACTCCTGAACTGACGTATTTAGGAGTCGTATGACCATTTCTCAATCATCAATCAACATGTAGAATATATTCACCCTTCCCCCCCTCAAAAATTGCATATGCCTGCCAACTGCAATTTTTGATGATTTAACGAGTGAATATGAATACCATCATCAGTGAGTAGCTCCACTTGACGGTTCTTGAAGACGGACATGTTGTTTATTCACCCTTCCCCCCCCCCCCTCAAAAATTGCATATGCCTGTCAACTGCAATTTTTTGGTTGAATAAGTGAATAAGAATATACTCCAATATGCGTCGATCCACTTGAAGACTGAATGAGCACGGAAAGAGCATGAAACTTGTTGATGAGAATGGCCATAATTAAGAAGATTCCTCTTCTTTTGAAGATAAATGCACTCAAGCGTACACTTTTCTTTTCTTTGAAGAACGAGGCCTGAACTGATGTATTCAGACGTCATAATGATGAAGACCGAGGCCTGAACTGAGGTGTACAGACGTCATCTCTCTCTTTTCTACTTCTCTCATCTAACTCGATACCAACCCCATTATCATACTGTCGGCTTGATGTCGTGACTACTGATGGAGATAAACCCAATATGATGAACTTGAAACTGAAGTAACGTAACCCGAACTTGTGACTTAAACTTGTACTAATGCGAGACAAAGAGCGGTGTAGAGACTTCGTGCAACATTGAATCCCTAAGTACTCTATACTCTTCAACCAACCAACCATCAAGTATAAGATGTACATCACCTCTTGGATATCCACAACTTCATGTAACACTGAGCACTACAACGTAACTCCTTGAAGTGATAGTTATTTTGTAATAGAGAGAAAGAAAAATAACTAGATATCCAAGTCCTCGTCATTGTAAATGTCAAAAGCTCGAACAAGGATCTCGAAGAATCTTCATCCAACCTCCCCGATATCTTCAGTTACTAAGTACACGCACCCATGAAATTTCACTTCAGCCTCAAATAAATAATAATGAATTCACCTCGTAGTCACATTTTGTCGTTTAAATGCCCCGATCAAGTCCTTCATGATGCTTAAACTGAACTTTGATAATGGTTTTAACCCGATCATGGTTAAGAGCGCATAGTCCATCATCATGGGATTTTAAAACTCTATGATTTAAACCGAGAAATAAGTTCTTTCGCGGGATTTTACAAAACCAAGAGGAAACCGTGAGACAGTAACAGATTGAATGTGGCATGACTGATTTGATTGTGGTGAATATCAGTTTGGGTTAAGAATATCTCGTGAGAATTACAGATCACATCACAACTTTTAAAACCTTTGTCCAACTAACCAACCTAGTACACAAACAACAATTTGTGACCACTTGATGAAGAAAACCCGATATACCAATGTTGAAAACTGAAGTAGAAGTCCCCAAATTTGTTACTTAAGCTTGCACTAATGTTGGAAGAACGGTGTAGAGAATTGATGCTCCAAGCAAATCTCTAAGTGCTCAATACCCAACCAAAGTATGAGACATTAACACCTCTTGCGATTATCGACATCGTCATTGACGTGTGACACTGAGTACTCCAATAACTCTTAAGTGATAGTTACCCCAACTGCTGGTAACTAGATAACCCAAGTCTTCAACTTATATCTTAAGCACGAGCAAGTTATCATTGAAATCATGTATCCAACCATCCCCGATTTCAAGATAAAATAGGTAGACACTTTCGTGAAATCCAATTTCACTCTCATGCAAGGAATACCAAATTAACTTCGTGATCATTTTGTGCGGTTGAATAGTCAAAGGGAGAAGAAACATGCGCTAATTCTTAGCAGTGCCCATGACTCATAGTCAGTCCTATCAAACAAAGCTGTCTGACCCAGTTACTTGGATGTTATCAGGTGCAGTGCATAGAATAGTTGTCGTACTGTGTACAGGATTTTACAGTTCTTTGAGATTTATCCGAGAAATAAATTCAAGAACAAACTGCACAACAGTAAGTATCAAACTGCTGAAATCTTAGGCAATTTGCTAAGACCCAAACCACTGAAAGCTAAACCACTAAAACTGGAGCCGTTAATATTCAAACTGCTGGAGACTGAACCACTGAATCCTGAATCGCTACGATCTGACCCGCTGTAACCGGAACTGCTAAGATTCAAACCGCTGGAGACTGAACCGATACGATCTGACCCGCTGTAACCGGAACCGCTAAAATTCACATCGCTGGAGACGGAACTGCTAGGAAACACGCGCTAATTCTCCCCCTCAAAAAGGGCATGAAATGACCTTTTTGCCAAAGCTGAGAGTCCGTGATGTTTGTGAATTTGTCAGGCACAATACATGGAAAGAGACAAATAAATCTACTGCAAAGAAGATGGTGATTAAGACTCTCCTGTAGTAACCCCTCGTTTGTCTCCTCATCAATAGTTTAGCAGATTAATAAATTCCCTGAAGCTCATAATATGCCACAACCGCTTGATGAAATATGTTTAACTTTAGACTGTGTAAAAGGTTAAACCACGTCTCTGAACAACCACCTCCTGTCTTTAAGTCTGACCACCTCTTGAGAAGATCTTGTACTACAATCCAATTACAAGCTTGAGAAACACCAATTTCTTGATGAAGCTTGATAAAGGACAAGTCTGCGACTTATTCTTGCACTAAATTAGTGATATAGAACCTATATTGAGCACAACAACGTAACTCCTTTAAATATAGGTAGTGATATATACCCAACCTTCCATCCTTTATTGTATATATCTACTTCTTGAACATCCAAGTCTAATCACCATAAATACGCTCGAGCAAAGGTCATCAAACATCGTGCATCCATCCAACCCCGAGATGTTTGAGACACTAAGTACACCAACCCGTGAATTAACAAACCAACCAAGTTACCATAATTTCCCAATTCCTACCGATCTCGTAGCACAAACTAATCCCGGAAAAATAGTCAGACCCCGTAAGTTTTATTATGTCTACATCCAAATCCAGCCTACTTGTCCAAAATTAATTTCACGGGATTTTACAGCTCTTGAGATTTAAACCGAGAAATCGAATCTTTCGCGGGATTTTCTAAAATCAACAAGAGAAACCGTGAAGTCAACAAGAACAACTAAGAGTGAGTTGCAATACTAATCTTCAAAACTCAAGTCAAAGAAGTCAAGTCTCAACTTGATCAAGTCACAACAAGTCAAGTCGCAGTTTGTCAAATCGCAACAAGTCAAATCGCAATCAACCAAGTTGCAATAAGACAAATCGCAAGTGTCAACTCGCAACGTCAAACCGCAACTGGTCAAATCGCAATCCGTCAATTCGCAACAAGTCAAGTAGCAACTTGACAATTCGCAATTAACCAAATTGCAACTAGTCAACTTGTAGCTCAAATCGCAAAGACTAAATCGCAGGCTCACTCAATAGGACAACAGTGCCAAATCCACAACTCTGAAATCACGTCGACATACATATACCCAAAGATATTCTTTCCAACCAAATTTACCAACCACAGATAAATGATGATTTAAGACGTCCAAAGACAGCCCAAATAAAACAAATAAAATTGTCCTTGTGATCACAGTCCACCAATATTCAGTCCAAGCACTCAATTAAACCAAAACATCCAAGGGATAACTATTAACCACCCAACACAATGAATAAATGAATATTGTCTCATGAAGAATTTAATAGCTCATGAAGAGAAAATAATCGTCCTTGTCTGTCCAAAGTAATTAAGCCCAGTCAAAGTTTCAACCACAAGCCTACTAACACAAGAATGATCCGACCCAAAGAAGATAAACCCGATCCATATTACACATTGCCTTATTATTCGGTATTAATAAGAATACCCTAACCCTAATCTTAAACTAATCCGCCCCTCTTTTTACACCAAAAATTTCTCCGCCCCCTTCACCTTACATCTCCCACCAAGGATATCTTATCTCAGTCAACACCAATCTCCATTACCATCTTCAATCATCAGAACATATGTACGAGCGTACATCTCATCACTTGGATCTCAGATTAATTTCACTATTTATAACCGTATGACACAAACAAACCGTACCAGGAGCCTTCTTGGTCTTCTATGTATATTCGATGCCTACAAGGATGACAAGCTATTGGCTTCAAGATCTTCGTGAAAGGTCTCGGGTAGGTTTATGATTCATGTTTTGCGTTTATGTGCAAAAACCGAACCAAGAAAATGATTATAACACCATTGTTATAGATCTTTTCTTTTGTGTTTCGGATAATTAATTGAAGCTTAGTCTTCAAAAAAATTTAGATCGATGATGATGTATCTTTTCGTGTGTTTGACCTTCAAAGAGTCTTGATGTTTCTTTCAATTACCACGAAAAAAGATGAAACTGAGATCAGTATTTTTCATTTACATTTTTGATCAATGAAGATGAGGGTTCAACAAATTCTTTGAAATATTTAGAGAAGTAATTGAACCGTTTCTGAGATCCTTGTATTTTATTTGTACGAGTCATGTATAGATGTAGGTTAGAGTTGGGGAGTGATGCTGTTAAAGGGATTAGGATATTTATGGATTTGTGTTTGGATTATGGGCTGTTTTCATATTTGATTCTTGGACTGATAATGAATTGTAACTGAGGTACGAGTTGGTATAATGTTTGTGGTCTTGGTCACTGCTTCATCTCTATTCTGTTTCACTTGAGTCAAAAAGCAAACCCTTGAGTCGTAGTTGCTGCTATTAGTTTTGGTTTGACGGTGACAGATAGACAAACCACAACCATGAACGGATAGACAAACCGCAACCATGAACGGATAGACAAACCGCATGATCAATAGCAGTTGACCAGTCAGACCGAGCTGTCATTTTCGTACTTTTCCGAAAAAACCGGATCTGAGTTTTTTCTCTTTCATCTAAACGCTAGGAAGAACAAAGAGAAAAACTCAACCAAAAATCATAAATCTTCAAAGTGAAACACCACAAAATGACTTAATTGAGCCAAAGCAAAAAAGAAACAAGCACACCCACGTTAGAATAAAATAGTTTCAAAGCAGCTTCAGAAAAATAGCTTCAAAACAGCCACGTTAGAATTAAACCATTTCCAAGCAGCTTCAAAAAATAATATCTTCAAAACAGCTTAAAACATACTTCAAAAATGTGAATCGAACCACAAAAATCAACACAGCTAACAACCTGTCTCTGATTCCAATTATATGATCGAAACATGTTGATTATTGTGGATCGGGTGGTCTTGGGTTATGGAAGAAGAGATCAACCATTGTTAGAGTTAGAGTTAGAGAGATACTAGAGAGAGAGAGAGCTGGGAATCTTGTTGAGAGAAAAACACAGAATATTAGATTAGTGTGTGTGTAAAATGACAAGAGTTCCAACCCTTCCCAAGTGTGGGAAGGGCTTTATATAGTAGCTAATATTTGTGCCCCTAGTGGGCTGTGGAGTGAGCTGACAGTGGGGAAAGCCCCGAACCACTCCACAAATATAAATATAACTAAGCTAATACTAATATTACTAATAATACTTAAACAAATATAAATAAGCCTACGAGCTATGTAAATGCTAAATAGATACTCGAGGTGACCGAGCCTTCATCTGAATATTTATATTCCTAACAGTTAGAGTTTACACATCATTGTTATACCGTTCATTCAGTAAAGTCCGGTTAGTGTTTTAGCCCTCAAAACACATAGAGTAAACGGGAGTAGTTGATGCGTGCGATGTGTCGTTGCGGTTTAGCAGTATTAATGCCTACTCAAGTTTTAAATTTATATTTAGCCGACTTATCAATAACACACACACTTAATGAGCAGTGTACCCGGTCAGTATGAATATAATGGTAAGTAGAGTGTCGATCACTAAGAGTGGAACATATTATCTAGTTATTCTAATCAGTATTTTAATAAATTAAGTTAGCTATACAACCTATTCTAACGCAAGGAGGGTCAGCCTGAGAGACTGGCACGATTTGGTTGCAATTAAATAATAAACTAAACCAATAGGCACGAATCAGCGAATAGCACACACGTACACAGATAAATACTTGAGACAATAAGAAGACTGTCCTGATAGATAAGTAGTTTGTCACTTGTTTTATTGCTAGTTTTATATTTAAGTGTATAGTTCGATGCAACGCACCGAGATTAAGTCCTTTCTCGTTGGTTCTAATCTTATCGGCGAGTAAACCCTTAATGATTACTTATGACTATCCTATTTATCTTTCTTCCTACTTTTCTACAGACGATAGAATGCATAGGCGATCTAATAAATAGGCGAGGGCAGAGGCATGGCGACCCGATCAACGCTCAGCTAGACACAGAGGTTATCAATGCACTAATAAAAGTCACCAAAGACATCAACATATAAACTTTAATTAATGAGAAAGCAGTTTTAAGGGAGTGCAATCTTTTCGTTGTCACATTACACAAGCCACCAATCTTGATGAATTAAAGTTTACTAACACAATAAAACAAAACTACTTAATGAATTAAACACATGCAGCACCTTCTTATGGCTCTTGTATCTTCATTTGGGTGTGTCTTGTGCTGCCTATTCATCTGAATTCGGCCTTAGGTTTCTGTACTTCGGTCTTCTGTCGAACTTCGTAACTTCGGAACTTTTATATTTTTCGTCTGGTCTTTGGGGTATTTATAGTTTCTGTCTGAGGGTAAGATGCGGCGCATCTAGTAAGTAGATGCGGCGCATTGACTTAACTTCGCGTGGGGTCCAAGATTAATATATTCAGGAATATTCGTACACCGCCAGAAGATGCGGCGTATCTTCATTCTTGGATGCGGCGCATGTCCTTTGCCGTCTTGGATAATATCTTGTGAAATCTTGATAGTGATGCGCCGTATGTAATAAGTGAGATGCGGCGCATCTGGAGCAGATTCGTCTTGATCTTATACATTTCAGTAGACTCTTAACTTCTTGCATGTTTTGCTCCATAATTAGTCCAAAATCGCCAAGTTTCACCAAATGCTTGTTTTTACCTGAGAATTACAAAAGTAAACGATTAAGTATCAATCCTCATACATAATATAATAAAACAAGTCAAATTAATAGGATAAATGATAGTAATAAAATGTACTTATTTGAGTTCATCAAATATCCCCCCACTTGAACTTTACTTGTCCCCAAGTAAACCTTAGAATTAATCTTATGAAAATGTATCCTAAAAGAATATTAGGATTTATTTTATATTTAAGCATGTATTCATTTTTGTCATAATCACACAACTAAACACTTAACGAATTAGAAGTAAAATAAAATAATTTGATAAAAGCAAATCTAATCGTTTAACTGTCCAGTCGTGACGAATATTCTATCATAAGCTTGGCAAGTATACACATCTCCCCCACTAAAGCCAAGGAATAACAAGTCTAAAGCGGTAAAAAGGGTTTTTAGGCTTAAGGGTTAATTATTCTTAATCTCTATCGATCTCAAATTCCAGAAAAGGCGACAAAATCACAAATACATGATCGAATCCACGAACACGATACTTGCAATTGCTCAAATCCTTAACTCGAACAGGCTAAAGATAGGTCCAAACTTCACCAATAATAATATATCAAAAAGGGCGACAAAATCATAAATACATAGCCGAATCCACGACTACGATACTTAAGATTGCCCAAATCCCTAATCTCAATAAATCAAAGGTTTGGTTGGATAAAGAATAATACAGGGTATGGATAAATTTTGGGATATAAATTGGTGTAAAATGAAAAACAAACAAAACAAATAAATTAAAATCCTAAGTGTGGTTAATCACTATCCCAACCATCCCATGAATAAGACTCATATCATTGAATAACTCACGCTTTAACACTTGAAACACACGCTTTAGGTAGACATGAATTATACTCAACAAGATCTTAATCAAAGAATAAACCTTAGTTGGCGTTCCCATAACTGCCAACTCCCATTCAATCCATAGATATAGTATATAACAACTAGTGGTGATATCGACCACTTAATACAAAACTTTACATAAGTTGGTTAAAACAAACATCCAACTTTTCTTTTTTCTTTTTCTTTTCTATTTTTTCGATTTTTTTTTTCTTTTCTTTTTTTTTTTTTTTTTTTTTTTTTTTTGATAACTTATACATATATGTGTAAAATTTCACCACATCACTATAATGATAATTCTGGATAATTTTTTCATATTTTTCATAACTTCAGAAATAACGGTAATAGTGAAAGTAGTAAACACACGAAAAATAAACTCAAAGATATACAATATTTACTTTCACTCCAATTGCATTGTGCAATTTCCCGACCTAACCATAGATAATGAATTACGCACGCGAACACAGGTAATGTAAGGAAACACACTTTGCCTATAGCAATTAACCAACCACGGATTTTAATCTACAGGGTAGGCTAAGGTGTAAGGGTGTAACGAAACATTTTAACAAAGGTGTAAGAAACGAAAGGAATGGCTCTGAGTGTTTTTCTAGGGGTATCTTACTCTAAAAGTGAGAGTAACAAAAGGGTTTATACGGGGGTTAACTAACCAGTGTAGTTAGCTAATAACACATAACATATAATAGGCTTTTTGGGTGTAATCCTAGAAATTTATCAATTTAGACAAGTCATTCCAATTATATAAATAATACTTATTATGGTGGTCTCGAATAGTATACAAGCCAAGTTCTAAAGTTTACAAGTCACCGGCACACTCATAGATTTGTGAATTTTGAAAAATCACAATTTTTGAAAATAACGTCATGTGTGCAGCAATGCAACTTAGACTTTAAACAAAAACATGCTAAAAATTTTAAAATTTTATATATTAAGCACATTTTAAGCATATTTTGAAAAGTTTAGGACAAGTAAGTGTTAAGTGTTCTAATTCTCCAATCCCCCCACTTAAGTTAAACAACGTCCTCGTTGTTTGTATAAAAGGTTAAAAACTGGAAAATAAAAGAATTAGAACAGAAAAACTCCCCTGAGATTTGCTCGGTATGATCCTCCATTAGTATAAGAGCAAAAATCATCTTTCTTGTGGATTAGAATGTTTAAGCTTCATAATTGATGTATCCACAGGAAATGCAGGAATCTATAATACCACCAAGGCTTTAAAAAACACCTAAGTTAAGAAAGGTTCAAACTTGCATAATACATTAGTAGTTAGTTAAAATAAAACATAAAAATAAAAATGAAAATCATCAGGTCAGTCGATGCGCCGTATCTTATGGAAGAAGATACGCCGTATCGAGCCTGGAATAAATACGGATCAGAATAGAAGATGCGCCGCATCCTTAACCAGGGATGCGCCGCATTAAAATAAACTGATAAAAAGTTTTAAAGTCGAAAAGTAAAAATGCAGAAAAATAAAGATATGACCATTGCAGGAGATGCGTCGCATCTCAGGATTGAGATGCGCCGTATCCTCTGCGGCCTGACTGACTCGACACAAAAACAGAATAATAAAAATTTCTCCGGGTTGTCTCCCGGTAAGCACTTGTCTTTATTCCAGAGTCTTCAAGTTAGACTCACGTTCAGCTCTTTAATATCGATCATTGAAGGAGTCGGAAACATCGCGCTCCCTCATCGCCAATTCAGTAATATTGAACATTCCTTGCTCGTCTTTAATTTCCACGCCGTTCTTCTTTAATATCTGTATAAACAAAGTTCTGTCCCTTTCGGGCAGAGATGACAAAATGATAGACGGGAAATTCTTATTATCATATAAGCATAAATAAGCAAGGTGGGGTGGTAGTTCAATAAACACATCATTATTCAAATTTGTTTTCTCAACTATTCTCCTACGTTTGTTAATTACCACACAATCATACCACTCATCATCAGAATCATTGACAACATCGCGTCTAAGTTCGGTAGGTACATTAAGGTCAATAAATTCCTCAAAGTTCTCATGATTAGGATTAGTCGAGTTGTTTTGAATCAATGTTTCTCCCATGAGCCTAGCTTCAAGATCGAGGTCCATACGCTCTCTTAATCCTAGCACATAGACTCCTCTAATTATGCTTTTAACAGGATCTTGGCACTTATAGACTAGTTTATTATTCCCTACCCTTAATGAGATTTTTCTTTTAAACACATCAATTTTAGCATGGGCAGTAGACAAGAAAGGTCGACCAAGGATTAAAGGAATTTTAACATCCTCGGGCATATCTAATATAACAAAGTCTACAGGGAAAATAAACTTCTCAATCTTAACTAGCACATTATTAGCAATCCCTTCAGGTCGTTTTACTGTTTTATCAGCCAATTCAATAAGTAACTTAGTTGGTGCTAATTTTCCTAGTCCTAGGGTAGTGAATGTCTTAAGAGGCATAACACTAACACTAGCTCCTAAGTCAGCTAACACATTATTGAAAGATATATTATTAATTGAACAAGGCAAAGTAAAACTTCCTGGGTCTTTTTCTTTATGAGGCAAGGCATTTAAGTCGGTTGCAGAGCTTTCTTCTTTCATTGTAGCCTTGATCTCCTCTTCAATCTTTGTCTTTTCTTTTAGTAGTCTCCTTAAACTGATTGAAGAATTAAAAAAAAATTCGGGTCTTGCACCATCATTACCATTCATCGATCTTCTAGGTAAGTAAGGAGTGACTTCTTCAGTGGTGCTTATGGCCTTGACATGATCTCTTGGGTTGGTCTCAGTTGAGCTAGGTAAACTTCCATATCCCCTTTCTTGAAGAACTTTGCTCATTTGACCAATTTGTTGTTCCAATGCTTTGATCGAAGCTCCTTGATTTCTTGTTGATATAAATAATGCCTAAACACGTTATTAATATTTTTCGATATCTCTACGTTTTGATAATCACAAAATGTAAAATCATTAATCGGAAAATTATGACGTAAACAAGTATTTAGTTGTAAATATCTATTTCTACAACTCAAATCACTTAAGGTATGAATGAACTAATGCTTAATGCATTATATGATCAAAGGAACATTTTCTTAATAACTAGATTTTTTATAAAACATCAAAAACATTTTATATATTTTTGAAAAACATTTTTGGCATTAAATAAAAATGTTTAATCTTTTATAAAAATATGAATTCAAATTTTTAACCAAAATCAGTTAAAATGTTCCTGAAAAACCTTCCCCACAAAAGGACAAAATTGGCCAACGGACAGAAGGAGCGGCCCCCTTAATTTTACTAGGCGGCCCCCTTAATTATTAAGGGGACCGCCCCCGCTCCAGTAGACTTCTAGCTGTCCAATTTTTCTCCTATAAATACCAGTCTTCTCCTGGACTTTTACTCACCTTTTGCACACTAAAACTTTCTGTTCTAAATTCATTCTAAAACATTGTAAATTCCTTTGATCATATTTTCTTAAGCATTGGTTTCTAAGTGATCTAAGCTTCCACCACCAAAAGTGCAAAAAAAGAACTCTACTTCAACTAGTGAAGAAGTGTTATTACTTACCTCATTCAATTGTGTTGTTGTATAAAGTGTTGTGTAGTTGTGATAAGTAGATCTAAGTGTAACTACGTAGTTGTGTTGTAAATTTGTTGTGAAGTAGTTGTGAATAAGTAGTCGTGAAGAAGAAGTCGTGAAGTAGTCGTGAAGAAGAAGTCGTGAAGCCGTTGTGAAGAAGTCGTGAAGAAGTCGTGATTAAGTCGTGTAGAAGTTGTGTATAAGTTGTGAGATTGGTTCTAGCTACGATTAGGACTCGACATCTAGCTTTGTGTCGTTAAGCCGGTGTAAGCTAAAGTTGTGTAAGGTTTCTCCGCCATAAGGGAGTTTGTTGACATAGTGAAGAAAACTCTCGAGTAGGTGACTCGAGGAGTGGAGTAGGGCAAGGAAGGTGTCCTTGTAGCCGAACCACTATAAATCTCCGTGTTGTGGTTTGATCTTTCCAACTCTATCTCTTATTTCATTACATTTACATTACTTGCATTACTTATCTATATTTGTTTATATATGTTCATATTGATCAAGAGTTGAATTCACATAAGATAGAGTCGAAGTCTTTAAAAAGTAAACATAAGTTTTCATAAATTAAAAAGACGTAAAACTATTCAACCCCCATTCTAGTTTTCCACAATTGGTATCAAGAGCCACGTCAAACAAGATTTTTAAAATTAACTGTATTTAAAACTTGAAACGATCTATGGAATCTGAAAAATATTTAGAAGGGCAATCTATGCAAATACCACCACTATTTGAAAGTGATGGATTTTTATATTGGAAAAATCGATTCGAAACTTATGTGAAGTCAAAAGATCTAGATCTTTGGCATGTTATTACTAATGGTGATTTTTTACCTATTCAACATAATCTTAAAACTAAAAAGGATGAAATTGTACCTTTTGAAAAACAAAGTGATGATTTAAAAAGAAAACTTTCTAAAAATAATGAAGCTAAAATGGTTATTTATAATGCGCTACCACGTAAAGAATACGAAAGAATCTTTATGTGCGAAACCGCAAAAGAAATTTGGAACTCTTTACTAATAACTCACCAAGGTAATAGTCAAGTCAAAGATAATAAAATAGATCTTCTTGTTCAACAATATGAACAATTCACGATTCCGGAAGAGGAATCAATTGATAATGCATTTGCTAGGTTTAACACAATCATCACAAGTTTAAAGGCACTTGATGAGAGTTTTTCTAGTAAGAATTTTGTCAGGAAATTTCTTAGGGCTCTTCATCCAAAATGGCGGGCTAAAGTTACGGCGATTGAAGAATCAAAGAACTTGTCAACTCTTCAACTTGACGAGTTGATTGGCAACTTGAAAGTCTACGAAGCAATAATCAAGAAAGACTTCGAGATGGTCAAAGGAAAGAAAGAGCAAAGCAAGTCAATCGCGTTGAAGGCTAGGAAAGCATCAAGTGACGAGGATAGCTCAACCTCCGAAAGTGATGATGAAGAATATGCCATGGCTGTAAGAGACTTCAAGAAGTTTTTCAAAAGACAAGGAAGATTCGTTAGACAACCATATGACGAAAGGAAAACACTCCAAAGAAACAAAGACGACAAAGGTAGCAAAAGCGAGAGGAAGTGCTTCAAATGCGGTGATCCAAATCATCTCATTGGAAGATGCCCTATGATGTCAAAGGAGCAAAACCAAAAGACATTCATTGGAGGAGCATGGAGTGACAGTGAAGAAGACGAGTAAGAAACCACAAAAGAAGAGAAGTGTCTTATAGCTAAGACATCAAGTGAGGTACGTTCCGAAACCGAATACTTTAGTGATGAAAATTTATCATTAGATGAAAAAGACCTAGATAACGAATATAATAGGTTATGTATATTAGGCCAAAAAGTAATGACTAAAAATAAATCACTAAAACACATTAATAATCAATTAGAAAAAGAAATACTAGAATTAAAAATTAAACTACATAACTTAGAAACGGGAAAAGAAATTCTTGAATGTAAAACATGTCAAGAAACAAAAATTGAAAATGAAATACTTAAGGAGGAAATTTGTAGGCTTAACAAATTCGAAAATAGTAGTAATTCTCTTAGGGAAATAATAAGTATTCAAAGAGTATCAAGTGATAAAACCGGATTAGGATTTAATTCAACTAAGGATTCAAATAGTCAAACTAAAAATGTAAAGTTTGAATGTGAAACTAGTGAGCAAAAACTTTTAGAGTCAAAACCTAAGTATATACTTATAAAAGATAGAAAAATACCCATAGCTAGTGATGAGGAAGTAACAATCTTTTATAAACCATCCTTAAAAAATGAAGTAAAATACTCTAAACCAAGGTTAAGGTCAAAAACACCTCCACCTAGAAGACCACCTAGTCCTCACCCTCGGCCTAAAACTCCTCAACCTAAAAGAAACCAAAATATACCAAACCGTCATAATAATAGTTACCCAATGTGGAATTACCCAAATCCACCAAGCTACAATTCTTGGGGAATACTTTCACCATATATGCATCCGAGTCAATTGCAAACCATGTTTGGGCCAAACAACTATGGACAAATGAGATCATGGGGACCAAGTGGCTAGATTGCATACTCATCGGGAAAGACGTTTTCTCTTTCGTAATTGACTTTTATAAGTTAATACGCTTTGAAGAACTTGAAGACCACTTGTTGAAGACCAAAAGGTACGCCACTCTTTCATGCTCACCATTATATGCGTAGATAAATGAACTAGCCTATTGCATGCCCCATTAATCTTTTATACTTAGTATGTTAGCTAGTAGATTTTTCCTTATACATATATATACCTATACTACTATTTATACATACTATATATATATATATATATATATATATATATATATATATAATATATATATATATATATATATATATATATATATACTAGACTTCAAAGCCCGCCCAATGGGCGGGCATGACTTGTAATTTTAGACTGGATGGTTGTAATGAATTTTAAATCATGCCTTAATTTCGTTACATTCAACATAATAAAATATGACTACTTTTATACAAAAGCAATAGAACGCGCGTTAGATTGTTTTTTATTGTCAATATTTTCCTCTTTCATATTCGCACACAATATTCATTTACATGTTAACACATTAAATAACATTGCTTATACATTTTGATGTGATAAAGTTATTTTATTTCATCATTTTCAAGAGAATAATTATTATTATTAAATTTAATAGACAAAAATATTTAAAAAAAAAATGTGTGTCTGGATAAAGAAAACGTGAGTCTACATTATTGATCTTATATTGTGAGTTACCAATTGCATTCATGTATTGTATTATGCAAGTATATTTTGATGTAAATAATATGATGGATTTTTATTTTTATTTTTATTAGTATTATTTTATGACATGAAATTCTGATTGTAAATTATTAAAAGAAAAATCTTTGTAGAACATGCAAGTTGTGTAGGATACTCATTAATAGGCTATTCATATAGGCTCGCTATCTTATCAGTTATAATTACTCATAACTGCTATTCACACAAAGTATCATCACATTATCGAAAACACCAACATCTCACTGCTCAAATTATTTTTGCCCAGATCAACAAAAGGTGAATTACATATTCTTGATCTAATAGTTTTGTTCGTGTTTTGCTAACCTTTGTTACCTGATTTTCGTATTGAAAGAATGAAATCTTGAATATTTTGATTGACTAATTGTATTATATTTATCTGTATATTTAAGCTAATATTTTGCAATCGCATGTTTTGTTTTTTGTGTTTAATTGTATGTTATAATTAACTTAAGTAATTATTTTATGTGTAATTTTAGGGATGAAATCTCGTTTATTAGAGCACCTTGAACACTGGCAGTACGATGTTCCGTTACATCAGTAAGAATGGCAGTACAATGTTCTGTCCCATCAGAGTTTAAATGAATCTGATTTTTAACCTTCAACACTGGCAGTATCATGTCCTATTACATCATTGACACTGACAGTACCATTTGCATCAGGTATCTTTCTACTTACTTACACCAACCACCAAATTCAACGTATACACACCAAAACTCACATATGTCGGCAACATTTGCTCCTTTCTTATTTCATGCGAGCAAATATGCTTGAGGAAAGAGATATTTTACAAAATGCTTCATGTTCATGTGAAGAAGAACCGAGTGGATCAGAAGCAAGGAAATGTAAAGGAATCGAGACAAAGTACGAAGGCAACTGAATTATGTCTTGAGTTACTGTGGACGAAGGTAAATTTTATTTGTTTTGAAACATCTTAATTGTTGGTAATTGGGGGGTTTTAGTTAGATCATGGATTAAAAATGCCACTGTGTTGTTTAATGTTTCTTAAATGTAGTAGTAGGTTTAACAACCATTCCTCATGCTTATTATGGAAAATTTTGTTCTGGAAAATGAATGCGTCATTTTTTGAAGCAGGTTATGTACTGTTATATTTTGTGTTGATATTATTATGATACTTGAGTGGAACTATACATGTCTAACTCATAAGCTGTAAGTAAAAACACAAATTTAATGTGATTCAAAGGTTGAAATACCTTTTAAATTCGAAACAATGCTTCTTTATACACAACATTTGTCGTTGATTTTGTGTATTTCCCATCCTCGTCACAACAAAGGACTTTCAAACCTTTCTTGTTCTTCACTCGAGACACTGCTACATAAAGCTGGCCGTGCGAGAAAACAGGACGCTGGAGAAATAGTCCTACATGTGTCAACGTTTGGCCTTGGCTTTTATTAATTGTCATTGCGAAGCACGGTGATACCGGGAATTGTCTTCGATTAAATTTAAAAGGCATTTTGGTATCCGAAGGACTTAAAACCATACGTGGTATAGCGCAAACAGTACCAACACTTCCGCCCGATATTATTTTAGCCTCAATTATATTAGTACCAAGCCTTCGAACTTGGAGCCTGGTTCCATTGCACAATCCAGCTATTTGATCAATGTTTCGCATGCACATAACAGGTGTACCTATTTTCAGTGTCAATGAATGACGTGGAAGTCCAGATATTTTAATGCTGTTGAGAAAGTCACATGTGTATAAGTCCTGATTGAAAGTGGAGTCTTCATCAACAATACCAATTGAATCAGAACTTAGATATGTTTTTTGATCTCCTTCAAGTAGCGTAAGCATCCTGTCATTGATCATATCCACAAGTTCATGTGTAGGCGCCAGTATGGCCCTTTCCTGGAAAAAGGTCGGGTTATAGAGGTTTTTGACCACATGCGGGTAAGTCTCTTCTATTATTGCACCAACATGATCTTCAGAGTCAGGAATCAACATATCGTTCGTGAATTCAACATTTGCCTCTCCATCGTTTTTACCTCCGATCGTTCCATTGCCAATTGATAATATCCAGTCCGCAAAGTCTTGTATTTCTTTACGTTCGGATTGATTTGTACCTGCTCCAAGTCTCATGTTGATAGTCAAGCGTAACACTGTACAATGGTCCCATAGATATGAAGAATTTATTGCCGAGTGTACAACATTGTGTCGTGAACCACCTGTGATGACCGGAAGAATTTGTCGAAAGTCACCCCCAAACAAAACTACTTTTCCTCCGAATATTTGATCCATTGGGGTTGAATGATGTGTCCTACATATGTCTCTCAGTGTCCTATCGAACGCTTCGTAGCAATGTCTATGTGTCATTGGAGCTTCATCCCATATGATTAGTTTGCACTCCCTTATCAATTCGGCCAGTTCACTATCTGCTGGGATATGGCACATAGAATCATCGACCACATTGATGGGAATTGCAAATCGAGAATGTGCAGTTCTCCCTCCTTCTAATAAAAGTGCGGCTATACCACTTGACGCGACATTTAATACTATATAGCCTTGTGATCTGATTGCAGCGGATAATGTTTTGTAAAGATAAGTTTTACCCGTGCCTCCATATCCATATACAAAGAACATACCCCCCGTTTGGCCATTAACAGCATCCATTAAAGTATTATATATATTTTTTTGCTCGACGGTCAACGTACCAAAGAGTTTATCGTGTTGTTCTTGTAATTCTTCTGGGTTGTATCTTAACTCTTCTGCTATCAGTCTGTTGTAATTCGACATAGAAAACATTTCGTTTGGCAAAGGCATGTTTGGGATACTCCTTAAACTTTTATTGTTACAAAGAAGCATGTGCTCAATATATGTAAGGCATATATTCTTTCTTTGTTCGTCCGAAAGTTCCAAATCTGCAAAAATAAATTTTATTTTTTTTAGTTTCATTTTATGAAACATATATATATCAAATGCATGTTTAATATCTTAGACGTATTTTATAGGTTATCATTGTGGCTATTTAGTTTACTGTTTTGACTATCATCTTTAACGATTTTTTCATTTTCTGAGACATGGCTTATCAGTTTTTGATGAAGGTTGATTACTGTTATCGGAAAAATCAGGTGTGTAATAATTTGTGGTTATTGTGTACATAGTAGAATGCTTAATTTAATTTTGTGCTTTGTTTCTCCAATATTTGTTAATACATAAGTCTAATTGTATTATGGTTATGTTGTAGACACTCCCTGAATGGTTTCATGAATGTCAAAAATGTTATGGACGACAAAGCTATGTTCTATATGGGGAAAATGAAACAAAGATTCCAGTGTTTCATGTTTGCTGATGCTGCTTTTGGTATGTTTTTCTGGGTACATAAACTTTTAATTTGGTTATGGCGACCATATGTTATGATAAGTATTTGTTGCGTAATGTGGACACGGTAGTGGTAGTTTCCTTTGATTATGGATATAATCTGTAGACTTATAGACAGAGTTTGTGGTCTAATATAATGTCCTGCTTATTAGTAGTTATGTTGAATTACATTGTTTTTAGATAACAAATAGTGAGCGTATTTTTTATAAATCATGGAGATATGTTGTTTTCAATTTAATATTTTACATTAAAAGTATCATACCTGGATCATTCCTTTTTATTCGTTCTGCATGTAACACGTCAGTAGCCATTACTTCCCATGTTTTTTCATAAACAAACTCTGGTCGAGACATGCAATCTGTCAGGATTAGTATGACATAAAACTTACGCAGGTAGTTTCCGGACCCCCATAGACTGGCTTCTAACAACCCATCAATATATTCTTTGTCATCTTCCAATAGACCCCGCGCTTGGCAAGCCTCCTTGTAGGTATTGTACGTAACATTTTCGAATTTTCTAAAGTCAACCCAATCTTGTGCGCCTGGGACTTTGTTAATCAAGACTCGTAAATAAAACAGCTCCCCGGTTGACGGCGACACGTGATGTACGCGTCCAATGCATGTGCCTTTCTGTCTTTTTACCCAAATTTTCTCTTCTTGTTTCCATACATAGTGTTGTGGAAACTCGTGGTAAAGTAGGCTTCTCGCTTCTTGATCCGTCCTATTTGTTTTCATCCATTGGACAAATTTCGTATCATTTACGGATGCTTTATCCAAAGTACAGTCAATGCTTTCTGAAGCATCAAATATAACCGACTGTTCGCCTTCCAAATGAAACGGCAAGCGTTCAACGGGAGGAAATCTGTAGTGGATGTCAAATTTGTAAATCCTCCATGCCGCCTCGCACGCTGAAAGATAGCGACAATCGTAATAGTCCTTGACTTCATCTACATCTTGGTCTTCTACGGCCGCCGTGGCCCTATCTGGACCCTTGTTTATATACTTGAAAAGATATTTTATGGACGTCGCCTGATTGCACCACTCCACATTAATATGTGATTGGTAGCGTCTCAACAACGCTGGATTGTAAGGTACCACGTATCCGTTGTGTAATTCTGACCCGCTCTTTGTTACTGTACATCCATCGTTCCTCCTTTTATAAAGTGCGTATCCATTGTCATCTATGACTGTCGAATCGTTAAATTCCTTAGGGAATCTCTTTGTGCACTTATTTTTTACGGTACAGGGGCAAGTTGGCCGTTGGGGGCCACATGGTCCATGCATCATATGATCAGTAACAATTTCATACAGTTCCGGGTCTTCATTTTTATCCGGTATCTCCGCTGAAATAAATTGATCAATTTGGCTTGTTGTCTTGATTTTATCTTTTTCTTCCAAGAAAAGCAATATATGAGCATGTGGTAGACCTCTTTTCTGGAATTCAACGGTATAAACAGCTGCATCAAGATGATAATGTTAAGTAATGTATATAATCAATGATAATTGACGCAGTTACTCTACATTTTTATAATAGAAATATGATAATACCTGCTTTTAAATGTCCAAAAAAATGGCAGTCTTTAAAATCTCTCATTAGCCTGTCCAACTTTTGTTTAAATACCCTGACTATTGCATCAGGCCTATCCTCAGACTTCAAACCCTTATCTGCGACAAACCGTGCAATTTCTGGCCAATTTGGATTGCATGTGAATGTGATAAACAGGTCAGGATATCCGTAAACCTTGCATATTGTCATTGCATCTAAATAGTTTTGCATCATATATCTTGGGCTCCCAGTAAATGACGATGGTAATATAACCTTTTTCCCACGTAATGTCACCCCAGAATCTTCTTGCTCTGCCAATTTTGCAAGTTTAGAATATGTTTCACTCCTCAGATCCTTCTGTTGATTTTTAACAAACGACATCCTTTCAGATTCTATCATAGTTTAAGCGTCAACAATAAATTGTTGGCATAACCTCCTTGCATTGAGTATCATCGAGAAAACTCCTGCCCTTTCTTGTAGCCGATATGCAAAATACTCCCTCATTGTTACGCGAGTTTTTTTGTTTGTTGGTGTGTAATCAGTAATGCCTACATGATATATGTCTGTCCAGTAACCATCTTCTGCATATGGGAACAACAATGGGTACTGTAATGCCAGGTATGACGGGTGCAACTCACTAATTCTTCTAAGCCCTCCTTCTTGTAAGTGCAAAATAATGTCTCTTTTGTGTGTTGTAGCGTCAAAGTCCCCAACTATGAGTCCTCCAATTTCATCAGCTGTGGGTAGGTTATAATTTCTACCATCTCGTTCTCGTGTACCGATAAGGCGTAATTTGAATTTGTTTTCGTCACTTTTCCTGACTAATCGTTCCCCAGCCATTCTGAACTGACCAACTAATGGATTGATTGTATCCAGCATGTCCCGTAAATCTACAGTCAGCTGGTGGTCTATGTTATAGTTGGTTGATTTCGATGTGCTGTCGATGGTACTGTATGAAATGAATATAGTTATATTAGTATGTTGTTGTTTATGCAAGTAATATATAAACGACATGTACAAAATGAAAAAATAATCAACGTTATCATACCTGACACAATTAATTCTATTCTGTATTTCATTTTTTGAATCGTAAATATATAATTGTGCAAAAACAGGAGGTTTGTTGCCCTCTGGTAACAGACTCCCCATTCTATGATAATTTTCACCTTGTATCCTGTAACAATATGCTCCATATCCTTGATTAACAGATGTGTCCTGTCTTGCACCCATGGATGTGAATGAAAACATCGAATTATATCGTCTGATATTATCAACAAAATCCTTGCTTTTTGGATGTTCACCATCCATAAGCTGTCTCAACAATTCAGGTGGATTCTTAACTTCATTTCCTAATTTCACTTTTCCTTTTGCACAACATATAGAGTAAGTATCTTCGTTTGAAGACGTTGATCCTACCATAGCCTCAGCATGCCATAGTAATGCATCGCACGATTGACATGTGTAAATAGGATCTCCATGGTCAAAATAATCTGTAAAAGTATAATGAATTAAATTAATTATTATTTTAAAAAAAATGAAAAAATAAATAAAATAAAACTTATATATTTTTTTGGTACTGAATGGTGTTTTTTTATACGGATTTGTCTAATGGCTTTACCATTAGATATGCCTTTAAATTGGTTTTTATGTGCTTCTTGATTGTTTGCAGAAGATGTGGTATTTAAACCCTCCCGTCTTGGTATTTTTTGCACGGGTGCTTTCATTTTATCATGTAGTATCTGTGATTTGCGTTTTGCAATGTGTACACCAGGTTGAATAGTTCCAAGATAGGTAGGCTCTTTAGGCATGGCTGTAAAAAAAACGAATAAACAAAAATACGAAGCGGAAATAACTGTTAATTATTTGCTGGAGGAATTGTAACATTATTACGTGTTTTGGTTAGATCTTTGAATGGACGTCCCCTCGGTCTTTTTGTGGTTTCTGTGGCTGTTGTTGTTTTGGGTTGTGAAATCGTGCGAGTTGGCCGTATGCTTATATCGGTAGGAGCTGTTGTAAAATGAAGTTGTATTAACATGATCAAATAGTTTTCATTGCAAGCAAATATAGTGTGTAAATATCATGTTGGATAGTTTCAGTTAATTAAATGACCTGCTTCGTTTGGGTATATCGGTGGTCGGCCTATGCATTCAGATGTTTTTTTTTTATTTGAGAAGGCATGCGAGTTGGCCGTAGACTGAGATCATTAGTATCTGTGTCAAATTGCATCATGAATGTTAGTTGAAACTACAAAACATGATATTTACATGCTGAATTATATTACAATGATAATTATTTGATAACGTTAATGCAAATTCAATTTACAGCAGATCCTCATGATATCAACATACGGCCAACTCACACGCTTTCACAGCCCAAAACAACATCAGGCACATAAACCACAAACTGAACCAAAACATATAACATAGTTATTATTCCATCAACAAATAATTAACAAATATTTTGTATCGTTGTCTTTTTATTTTTCACATCTGGTACGCATGTTACTGGCATATGCGTTAAGATGTTGTTGACATTGTTTGAAAAAGGCGCGCATGTTGGCCGTGTGCTGAAACTATTGGTACCTGTCGTAAATTGAAGTTGAGTTAACACAATAAAATATTTGTCATCGAACATAGACAGAGTATATAAATATAATGATGTGTAGTTGTAACTAACTGAATTACCCATTGCCATTGGATATATTGGTGGTCGTCCTCTGCTTACATTTGTTTGTTGCGCCTTTCGTTTTGGTTTTCCTGTTGGTCGAATTGCTAAATCATTTGATATAGTTGCCATGATGCCAATAAATCAATTATAATGTAAACTCGTTTGAACTGTTCACAGTATCAAATGGTTGTGGAAAGATATTTAAAATATTTAACTTGAAAAAAAATATATAAT
This sequence comes from Artemisia tridentata subsp. tridentata, assembly GCA_021014915.2. Taxonomy (NCBI): domain Eukaryota; kingdom Viridiplantae; phylum Streptophyta; class Magnoliopsida; order Asterales; family Asteraceae; genus Artemisia; species Artemisia tridentata. The sequence continues at coordinate 155,560,451 of CP139503.1, read as the reverse complement.
CTATAATCAATATCTTTTAAATTTAAACAAAGTTTGATATGCCATATATATCTATTACTATAAAGTAGCAATTTTATCAATGTGTTTTCAGTATAAACTTATCTTTGGAAATTATTTAAGCATATCATATATGTAGGGTATAAGATAATTGACAAAGTTTAAATATATTTAGATACTTCTACTATTTAAATACAATAATATATAATGAAAGATGCCGATCAACTGGCATAATGTTTCCAATGGCACAATTCCAAATTTTAGATGATCTGATGAAAATTTCTGGCTCGTCCAAACTGCATGATTGTATGCGCGTGTGGTTTGTGCAGCAGTCACATGAAGACTCGTTCTGTGCAAAATTGATACACGCTTGTTGTGAGCATCTCAGGAGAGTTATGGCGAAGAACCGCGTGATGATAGCTGACATGGAAGCATTAGGGCACCGTGGAGTCGCATTAGACTCACTCGATGCTTTGAAAAAAACTCAAGAGAGGCATCGGGCATTGCTTGAACTGCTAGTTGATTTGTGTGCTCAAGCCAAAGCCGGTGTCCGCGAGGAAGAGGGTAATGCCATGAAGATGAACGATTTTAACTAAGTTGTTTTAGTAGTTTTTTCCCTATACAATGTTTGATTTCGATATCTGCTTTATGTATTAAGTCAGTCAATTGGCTTGATCTATTTATTTTGTCGATTTGTTACAAAACTTCCAAATAATATCTGTTGATTTTCAATGGACATACAATTATTTTGTCGTACGCTTGCATACATCATCAATTTGAATTAAAGTGGCGTTCGTGGCACCAACGCACACTGCCGGAATATCATCGTCTATCATTTCAACAACATCTTCCATACCGGTTAATATTATTTTTAAACATCACCAATGTTAATACTGCTGGTTACGTTAGTACTGTTGTATTTGAGATAATATAGTGTTAAATTGGTGCTTCCTATAAACCTGTTTATGTATTATAGATTAAAAAACTAAATCATAATTTTCCTATTTAATAATTATGCTCGCACATCTGCACAAACAGTTAGTACTGTTGGATAGACGTCCCTTTAAAGTTTCCGCAGCTCATAATAATAAAGTTTAGTACTGCTATCAATATATTTGTACTGTTAGATAGACGCTGGTACTGGGCCGAATTAGTGATATATCCGTTGAGGACTTATGTTGATTGTGTACATGTTATTGGGTACTCTTATTATTTGGATTATTTATTTGTTTCATTAATACTGCTGGCTCAAAAAAGTTAATACGTTTTAACTCATAAGAACCAAAAAATGTATTTTTAAAAGAATCAAACAACAATATACCAACATTAAACATAAAAGATGTATTTTTAAAACAATAAAGGCTGACAAATACGATCGAACACGAAAAAAAAACTACAAACAGTTATAGTTGTCCATCTGTTTTTTAACATTCTTTATCGTCTCTTGATACTCCAATATCTTCTTCTTTTGTTGCTCAATAGCCTCTTTACACTCCAACACTGTTTGTTCATCGCGTGCGATTCCTGCCTCCATCTCTGCTATATGTCGTCTAAGTTGGGAAATATATCGTATTGGTAGGAAATATCTCACAACCGCTGCGTCTGTTTTTGGATCTGATGAAATCTCCTTTGTTGGGGAAACGCTTCTCGGACGTGTGTTTGGCGGATTTGATGAAGAAAAAAACAAACGACCCATTGGAAACTATTATTGTTAACCTAAAGTAAAAAAGAATTGTAATTGTTTGATTGCTTTCGAATTCGATCCAGCATTTATAGGTGCGGAAAGGGTGTATAAGCTATGATGAGTATATTTTAAATTTAACCAATATCCTGTATACCATGTTTATCAATTACCATATATTTAGCATGCATATTATCCTATTTAAATATAAGATTGTATATTTAAAAGGCGTAAAGGTTGTATAAGCTATGAGAAGTATATTTTAAATTTGACCAATATCCTATATACCATGTTTATCAATTACCGTATATTACCATGCATATTATCCTATTTAAATATAAGATTATATCCCGTCATGATTTACGCATATTATGTATTTAGAGTAAAAAATTATTTGCATCTAATAAAAATTAAAAACGATGTATGAAACTGCTGAAGAAATTCGATTAACTAAAAAACATTCAAATCGTTAAACATCAATGAAAGTAATGCGTTATTTGAACTACAATTGAATTTGGCTGTGAACAACGATTACTAATAAGATGATAAAATTTCAATCTTCATCACTAAAGAAGTTTAAATCCACAAAATAGTCATCAGTTAGTTCATGGCCCATCCCACGTAATTCGTTGATCATAGTTTCCGCCTTTAGGACCTTTGATTGAACCGCATTGAGAACTTGTAAAGACTCTTGAGGATCTCCAACGTTCAATTTAAGCCAATCAAGGAAAATAGACTCAGGTAGCTCATCTAATAAAAAAAAAAACAAAAAAACAAAAAATGGGCTAATAAGCTTAACATGAAAACATAAATCTATTTAGAATATATTATAAGCATTATATACAATACCTTTATTACTTTGAGAAGATCCACCTTCTTCAAAAACCGACGTAAGAAACCTCAATGCATCGTCCACCTTGGTATTTGGACCTTTACTGCACCGATCATGTACCCCATCGTCAATGCTTGGTTCTGTCACATGTTTTTTTCCACGAACCGTTTGCTCTTCGCACTTTGAATCAGTGCGAGGCGCATGTGATTTTTTATCTTGAGATATTTTAGGGTTTGATGAATCCATCGGAAGAGTTATTTTACATATAGATCATCATTGTATAATTTCAATTATATAGCTCATCATTAATTCGGAATAGTCATTACTGGGCTCGTTTTGTTGGGCCAGGGTTTTTCATATATTTATTAAAGAGACACATGGAAACCATAATGATACATGGTAAAATAAACCAAATTAATACATGATGTATTAAAAACTATATAACAACAAAATACCTCATGAACTTTCAACTAAATACCTCATGTACTTTCAACCACGTTTACCGTCTGTGGAGGTTTACCTATCATAGAAACATAAACATGGATAGTAAAAATACTAAGATTAATGCACAACGCATGAAAACACATTCACGGTATGTGGACGTTTACATATTATACAAACATAAACATAGACATTAAAAATATTACTGCTATACTATACTATATGGTTAGTACTGCTATACTATATTGGTACTGCTAGACATACTTGATACCGCTTATGTGTATTTATTTTACACATGTTGGCACTGCCACAATCTATTAGTACTGCTCGATATACTTGATACTGTTTATGCGTGTTTCTGCAACAAAACATTACATGGCTTCAACAACAATATCATTAACAATACAACAACAATACGAATAGATTATTTGTTAATAAATGATGGTCTATGTAAACATTACATTAGTTATACAACAACTACATAAAAATTAAAACAACCCAATGGTTAAATTATATGTAACAAAACATACATTCTGAAAGCAAGTGTTTCGTCTGAATAGCAATGTTTCTGTGCATTAGATTGCTTCAACAACAACATCAATAAGAATATAACAACTTACAAATAGATGTTTGTTATATTTACGACTGTAACATACTTGATACCGCTTATGTGTATTTATTTTACACGTGTTGGCACTGCCACAATCTATTAGTACTGCTCGATATACTTGATACTGTTTATGCATGTTTATGCAACAAAACATTACATGGCTTCAACAACAATATCATTAACAATGCAACAACCATACGAATAGATTATTTGTTAATAAATGATGGTCTATGTAAACATTAGATTAATTATACAAAAACTACATAAAAATTACGACTGTACATGCAACCATTAAATTACATCAACACATTGATTAAAGTATATATAAAAAACACACCTTCTGAAATCGTTGTGCAAATGCTTTTGGCTTGAGAAGAAACGTTATATTTTCATCCACATATGGTGTAAAAGTAGCTATATGATCTTAAATATAGGAATAAAATATTTATACAAAATACATTGTAAACTTATCTTTAAAATCATATCTTCTACAAATTAAACATATTTTGAAAAATATAACGGGATACATGTTTAGAAAATACATATATCTTTCCAAATATTCTGCATGGTCATCAAAAAGGAAGATTATAGTTATTTTTTTTGGTAGCTATAACACAAAAAATAATTTGGTCTAATGGTAACATTGATATATACTTAAGACATGTAAACAACCCAAGTTCGAATCTTTAGAGACTTTTTTAAAATTTCCGAATTAAAAGTCAACACACGAATTTTATTCGGTCAAATCTTGCTTAGGTGGACTGCTTAGGTGGAATAAGAGCATGATTACTCATCAATCAAGCGCTTATTCATCAATCATGCATTTGATGACGTCGTACGCATCCTGTTATATATAATATGTAGATATATATACGCACATAACCTAGATACGTCATTTGTTGACTATCTAGAACTAAAAGAAATTGTTCGTCCTCGAACCTTTTCTTCCCCCTTTGCCTCTTTTGAACTTTAACGTTCAACACGAAAATCTTCCGTGTCCACTGTCACATAACTCATGGTGATGAAGAGAAGTGAGTTAAGTGGATTAACGTAGAAGTAGCACTTTGACCGTCGAGTCAAGAAAACTATGGATGAAACAAACTCCCGTCACCGCCAGCACCTATTTCCGTCATTACCTCATCATTCCTCATAATCTACTTAACATCCCACACTTACACATAATACTAATATATATATATACATACACACATTTCTTCCCAATCCTTAAACCTCCTGTCGACTTGACGTCTTGAGCATTTTGTCCAAAATTATCAAGATTAAGTTTATTAACAAAATGTTAATAAAATGTGTCAAGTATTCCTTCTTCGTGCCAATAAACGTATTTTTGATATATTATAAATATATACATATAAATATTTTGCCGTCAGAAACAAAAATCAAGAAATTCAGAAATTTGGCAGGCGGCCCCCTTAATGTTTAAGGGGACCGGCTAGTAAACGGGGGCGGTCCCCTTAATGTTTAAGGGGGCCGGCCTACTGTTGCTGCCAAAACGATTTTTCTCCTTGAAAACTTTGCCAAACACCCCATTTTTCAAACACATTTCACTCCCACTCTGCTGTATACGAACTGCCATCACAAATCCATTATCAAATCACCTCTTCGAGTCAATTTCACAAAGGGCAAACATCTATACATCGATTAGCAACACGTTTAGTAAGTTTTTCTTTATACATTTCATCTAATTTCATTCAATTTTGAGTCTAATCTTAATTAGGTCTTTTGCTAAACTTTTCCAAACTTAAATTTTTATTAAAATTAAGTCTAAGAATGTTGTAATCAAATGCTCCCCATAGGATTAGAATGCTTAATCAACCTAGAAACTAAGTAATTAAAAACCATTATGTCAAACCAATCACTCCTTTTCAAAACTAATCAAATTGTTGAATTATGCCATAAACACATGTTAAAACCAATCACATTGGTTTATTACAACTCACAAATCCTAAAAATATATTTTTCGAATCATAAAAATTGTTTTTGTTAAATATAAAAGAGCGTTTGGATTAGGAGCTAGAATAATCAAAATTTAATCAAATTAAGTTCATAACTACTTGTCAAGTTTACAAACATACAATTAGTTGTTTTAAGTCATCAAGATACATAATTCATATGTATATTGAAATTTTACTAGTTATTTTCTTATTTAAAGGAGCGTTTGGCACAACATTTTGAAAGAAATTTTTGAGTCAAAATCTAAGTTACTTAACATAAACACTCGTAAGAAATAGCTAGATATACAATCCAATGTTTGTCTAGTCACATTTCAAGGTAGCTTATGACGTATAAAAGAACGTTCGGATATTGTTGATTTCTTGTCATAATATCCCTATAACTATTCTTTAACATCATAAAATACATTTCAAGCGAGTTAAATATTAAAACTAAGGAACATTGTAAACTACTTCTTAGGACTTAAGTTTTAGAGTCGAAGTATGTTTACGTTCCACATAGGTAGCATATTTAATATATGCATTTCATTTTCTTATTTTTTGTTTGTTGCTATCTTGTATAGGTAAAAATGCCCAAAGTGACAGTTGGCGATGTCTCAAAAACAAAAGCATACATTCCTAAAGTCTCTTCCACTTCGGGCATGGCTCCCTCTGTTGCTTGTTTCTATCGTCCCATTGAGGATAGGAACATTCACGAAGGAAGAATTGTCCATCCATCGTTTTATGAATCCGACTTCATCGAACGAATGTTCACCAACGTTGGTCTTGATTGTCTCTACAAAATAAATGAGCCAATCATTCCCCGGTTTATCCTCGACTTTTATAGTCAAGTGATGTTACAAACCGATCCCTATGGGTATATCCTCATATCCTTCATGATTCAAAACCAATTCATCACTCTTACTCTTGCTCAATTCGGGCAAATTCTAAGAATTCCCTTTTTCGGTCAAGCCGTCTTCTCGAATGAGTGGGACCTCTTGTCTCTTGAGGAAAATCGACCTCAACAGGGTCCTTACTACTCAGAGATTCCATCTCCTGAAGAGATTCATCAATATCTTGGACTAGCTCGTGGTACGACTAGTCGAAAGATCAAATCAAAAGATGTTGACATCACTCCAAACCAAGTCCTTCTCAAGGAGCTACGCAAAGACATGAGACGTTGGGAAGAACTCATTCGTGAGAATGCGTTCGGTACCAGTGGTCACCGTGATCATGTCACGGCGAGCATACTCCACATGTTGTATTGTATCGTTGCTGAAAAGCCGTACAATTTGGCATATCTCTTTGTCTACCGAATCATGTCCGCCAAAAACACTCGTAATGCAAATCTTCCGTATGGCATGTTTCTCACCCGTCTCTACAATGATATCATGGAACACTATCCACAGCTTCGGAGTCCACTCTATGAGTCTGTTCTACCGGTCCTCAATCCACTTGTTCGTGTCCGTGCTCGTCGCTCCCGAAGTGACAAAGGAAAATCTCGTAAATCTGTCTCACTTCCACCTCGTGGTTCCACATCACATCAAGGAGACGATGATGATGATGATGATGATGAGGAAGAGGGCACAACACGTGCTAGTACCCCATCACCTAGGACCTTCGTTCAAAATCTTCCGGATCTTGATTACACCGAGTATCAAGTCCCTTCTCCTTCCGAACGAACAGACGAGCTGCTATATGAAAGAAAAACCGAACTACTCAACACCACACATCAGATGCGTCAAGAAGTACGAGGCGGCTTCAAGTCCATTGGAAAGTCACTTGGAAAGTTGTTTGGGAAAAAGAAGAAATAAACATATTTGATGAATGTTTAATTGAATTTTATTAGACACTTATATGTAGTACTATTTTCTTGACACTTGCTTGCTATGTCTTTTATTATGTTAGTTGATAAACTTATTAGAACCTAGCTACTAGTTTATTTGAAATTATGTGACTATGCTTCTAATATAATTGTTTCATGATATTGTTTTAAATATGCAATTGATAATATTTAATCATTCTTGATGTACATGATCCAAATGGAACTTGCTGCAAAGACACCCTAAAAATAACCTTTTTCTGGAAATTTTTCAAATTTGGTCGCCTGGGAAATCACCAGATGGGCGGCCCCCTTAATTCCTTAGGCGGTCCCCTTAATTTTTAAGGGGGCCGCCCAACAATTAAGGGGACCGGCCATCTGGACAGTAAAATTTACTGTTTCCTTTTGCATCTTGTGACCACTTTTACCTAGCCCCAGCTACCATTACCCTTAATGCACGAACTGGACTTGGAATATTACCACAATATCTCCACAATTTGCCTAAATCAACCACATTTTCACAATATAAAAACCCTCCTTACAATTACCTTTCACTTCATCAACCATCACCTTCATCAAACACCCATTGTCATCCACAATGCTATCACCTAAATCCTCCATCTCTAAGCCTTCAAGGAAACAAAGACTTGTTATCATACCACCAAAACAACCTTTCATTGACCTAACCCAAGATGACACCAAAACTCCATCACCACCACCTCAAAATTCATCCCCAAGTGCACCAAATGCACCATCAAAAACACCATCCACCCATGGAGCTTCATCTTCCTCCATTCCATCTACCTCATCCATAAATGACTACATCCACACTCACCTAACATCATCACCAAGAGCATCATCACCACCATCCACTCAAGAACCTTCATACACCCAACTTGCCATTTCCCTATCACCCATCACACCTCTTGATGCTCATTTTTCACCATCACCAACCCCACCACCATTCTTTCCTATACCTTGGGCAATGCTTGAAGCCCATGGTGATAATTGTCTTTGTTGCGTCCATAACCGGACCTTAATCTTTGGTCTTAGAGATGAGATACACTACATGTTTTCATCTCTTGAACACATGATTGCCAACCCACAACCACCACCTCCTCCACCTCCTTCACCCACTACACCACCACCACCTCCATTTTCACCCAATTAAGCATATGCAATGCTTAAAAATATTTTTTTTTTCAAACCCTTCTTGCAAGCAAGCTCCATGGAAGACCATGTACCTCTAAGATGATTATGTAGTTTAATTAGTAGTTTTTTTTTTTTTTTTTTTTTTTTTTTTTTTTTTTTTTTTTTTTTTTGTATGCTTGCATGCTTCATGTTGTAATCTTTTGGTTGTGTATTTATACACAACACCTTTATTGAATGAATGATTTTATATGCTTGCTTATTGTTGTTATATATACTTGTGCTTCTAACATTTTTTTGCAAGCATTCCATAGCTCGTTTCCTTGGTGCCCCCAAACGAGGGGGAGTACACATCAAGGGGGAGTTCTCGTCCCGACAAATTTAATTACTAAAACTTGTCGGCTTAACCTTTTTGATTCTACAAAAAGGGGGAGAAATAGATGTAAACTCACTAAATACTTGTCTAAAAACTAATTTTTAGATTTAATGAGTTTAGATTTTGTAATCATCAAAAAGGGGGAGATTGTTGATATAAATAATGCCTAAACACGTTATTAATATTTTTCGATATCTCTACGTTTTGATAATCACAAAATGTAAAATCATTAATCGGAAAATTATGACGTAAACAAGTATTTAGTTGTAAATATCTATTTCTACAACTCAAATCACTTAAGGTATGAATGAACTAATGCTTAATGCATTATATGATCAAAGGAACATTTTCTTAATAACTAGATTTTTTATAAAACATCAAAAACATTTTATATATTTTTGAAAAACATTTTTGGCATTAAATAAAAATGTTTAATCTTTTATAAAAATATGAATTCAAATTTTTAACCAAAATCAGTTAAAATGTTCCAGAAAAACCTTCCCCACAAAAGGACAAAATTGGCCAACGGACAGAAGGGGCGGCCCCCTTAATTATTAAGGGGACCGCCCCCGCTCCAGTAGACTTCCAGCTGTCCAATTTTTCTCCTATAAATACCAGTCTTCTCCTGGACTTTTACTCACCTTTTGCACACTAAAACTTTCTGTTCTAAATTCATTCTAAACATTGTAAATCCTTTGATCATATTTTCTTAAGCATTGGTTTCTAAGTGATCCAAGCTTCCACCACCAAAAGTGCAAAAGAAGAACTCTACTTCAACTAGTGAAGAAGTGTTATTACTTACCTCATTCAATTGTGTTGTTGTGTAAAGTGTTGTGTAGTTGTGATAAGTAGATCTAAGTGTAACTACGTAGTTGTGTTGTAAATTTGTTGTGAAGTAGTTGTGAATAAGTAGTCGTGAAGAAGAAGTCGTGAAGAAGAAGTCGTGAAGAAGTCGTGAAGCCGTTGTGAAGAAGTCGTGATTAAGTCGTGTAGAAGTTGTGTATAAGTTGTGAGATTGGTTCTAGCTACGATTAGGACTCGACATCTAGCTTTGTGTCGTTAAGCCGGTGTAAGCTAAAGTTGTGTAAGGTTTCTCCGCCATAAGGGAGTTTGTTGACATAGTAAAGAAAACTCTCGAGTAGGTGACTCGAGGAGTGGAGTAGGGCAAGGAAGGTGTCCTTGTAGCCGAACCACTATAAATCTCCGTGTTGTGGTTTGATCTTTCCAACTCTATCTCTTATTTCATTACATTTACATTACTTGCATTACTTATCTATATTTGTTTATATATGTTCATATTGATCAAGAGTTGAATTCACATAAGATAGAGTCGAAGTCTTTAAAAAGTAAACATAAGTTTTCATAAATTAAAAAGACGTAAAACTATTCAACCCCCCTTCTAGTTTTCCACACTTTGATCGAAGCTCCTTGATTTCTTGTAGTAGTGTCCGTTGAAGCTCGGATTTCTTTGATCATAGCAATATTCTCTTCATGTCTTTTAGCAGCATCGGCCATAATTTGCTTTAGAGTGTCATCTAAAGTCTGCCTCCTTTCTTGATAAGCGGGATTGAAGTTGTTCTTTTGATAGAATCCCGGGGTGGCTTCCCTAAATCTTCCTGAAGGTCGGAATGGTTGTCCAAATTGGGTGTAATATGCTTCTTCAAACGTCTCACTTTCATTCTTATTCGGGCAATCTTTAGTGTAGTGAGGTCCTTCGCACTTTTCACATCCAACTTGGGCAGCATACACTCTTTCATCACGCTTCTTCATCTCTCTACTAATTTTATCCAATTGAGCTTGAATAGCAGCAATCCCGTCAAAATTAGTGCTGCTCTTAGATCTAGTAGAGGTCCCATCGTGCCATTTTTGAGAATGATCAGCAGCTTCTTGGATCGCTTTCCTAGCATTGGTTGCACTCATTTGAGGCACAGCTCCCTTAGCGTCCAAGATTTGTCTAGTAGGCACGTCCAATCCTTGATAAAACAATATTATCTCCTGCATAGGGGTTAGATAGTGTTGAGGACATTTTACCAGTAAATCTTTAAATCTTTCCCAAGCTTGATAAAGAGTTTCATCAGGCTCTTGCTTGAAACTGTTGATAGCCTCCATCTTTTTAGCAGTCTTAGCAGGTGGACAATATCTCTTCAGGAATTTGCTCTTCAAATCTTCCCATGTAGTGATTGAACTAGCAGGTTCATTCCTTAGCCACTTGTTAGCAGCTCCTTTTAGTGAGAGTGGAAAGATTCTTAGCATGATTTGATCGTCAGTCACTCCTTCTGAAGTAAACAAATCCGCAATCTCGAGGACCTTTTCAACATGCTCATTAGCATCCTCATGTTCCAATCCACTGAAAGCATTCTCTCTTAGCTCCTTGAGAAACTGACCCTTCAATTCAAACTTTGACTTATCATCAAACCTTGGTCTAGCAACTCCTGAAGTGTAATCAGCACGGGTTTTGTTCATGTATTCCTCCATAGTTGTGTTTTCACCCATTGTTTCTGTTTCTTCTTCCTCTTTCTCTTCAGAAAAATAATCAAGCTCGAATGAACTTGAAGTATCAAAGCTTTTTGTGTTGAAAAGCCTTTTAAGCGAATGAAAGACTCGTTCAGGATCTTCGAAAGGTTGAATCAAGTTCTTCGTAGAACTCCTGGTCATGCACTTCCTGAAATCAACACAAAAATATCAGTAGGGTATGCTCGAGAAAGTAATATATCAGAAAATTAACAACGAAAACGGAATACGAAAAATTAAAGTTACTGATATCTGCAGACGATGCGCCGTATCCAAAAAGTTGGATACGCCGTATCTTATAATCGTTAAAATTAAATCAGACTTTATTCAGAAAATAGATACGCCGCTCAGGAATTAGAATGCGCCGTATCTGTTTTAATTATCAAAAATCGATATTTATTTAAAATTAAATGCGTCGTATTAACAAAAGTTAATGCGCCGTATTTTTGTTACGTTTCAAAATATAAGATTTTTGATTCAGAAGATGCGCCGTATCGATAAAAATCGATACGCCGTATCTGTTTAATAATTCAAAAACTGTTTTTAATTAAAATAATAGATACGCCGTATCTGCTAAAGCAGATGCGTCGTATCGCGTTAACGTTTAGAAATTTTTTTTTATCAAAAACAGATACGCCGTATCTTGGGGAAAAGATGCGTCGTATCGAATTAATTAAACGCGTTGTGTTTTATAAAAATTAAACGCAATACGCCGTATCTGAGAAATCAGATGCGCCGTATCGTTTGATTTAGCTCAGTACAACGATAGCAGTATGCAGAAAATACGAAAAATAAAAACAAATAAAAACACAAACGAAAATAAACACAAATAAAAGCAAACAAATAACACACAAAAACAGAAAATATGCAAAATAGTACAATGAATGCAAATTAATCTAATAAACAACACAGAATTAGCGGTTAGATAAAAAAAAATTAAAAACCTAATTAAAATACTAATCAAATTAACAGATAATAACAATTCACTCCCCGGCAGCGGCGCCAAAAAACTTGATGCGTGCGATGTGTCATTGCGGTTTAGCAGTATTAATGCCTACTCAAGTTTTAAATTTATATTTAGCCGACTTATCAATAACACACACACTTAACGAGCAGTGTACCCGGTCAGTATGAATATAATGGTAAGTAGAGTGTCGATCACTAAGAGTGGAACGTATTATCTAGTTATTCTAATCAGTATTTTAATAAATTAAGTTAGCTATACAACCTATTATAACGCAAGGGGGTTCAGCCTGAGAGACTGGCACGATTTGGTTGCAATTAAATAATAAACTAAACCAATAGGCACGAATCAGCGAATAGCACACACGTACACAGATAAATACTTGAGACAATAAGAAGACTGTCCTGATAGATAAGTAGTTTGTCACTTGTTTTATTGCTAGTTTTATATGAAGTTTATAGTTCGATGCAACGCACCGAGATTAAGTCCTTTCTCGTTGGTTCTAATCTTATCGGCGAGTAAACCCTTAATGATTACTTATGACTATCCTATTTATCTTTCTTCCTACTTTTCTACAGACGATAGAATGCATAGGCGATCTAATAAATAGGCGAGGGCAGAGGCATGGCGACCCGATCAACGCTCAGCTAGACACAGAGGTTATCAATGCACTAATAAAAGTCACCAAAGACATCAACATATAAACTTTAATTAATGAGAAAGCAGTTTTAAGGGAGTGCAATCTTTCCGTTGTCACATTACACAAGCCACCAATCTTGATGAATTAAAGTTTACTAACACAATAAAACAAAACTACTTAATGAATTAAACACATGCAGCACCTTCTTACAGCTCTTGTATCTTTGTTTGGGTGTGTCTTGTGCTGCCTATTCGTCTGAATTCGTCCTTAGGTTTCTGTACTTCGGTCTTCTGTCGAACTTCGGAACTTTTATATTTTTCGTCTGGTCTTTGGGGTATTTATAGTTTCTGTCTGAGGGTAAGATGCGGCGCATCTAGTAAGTAGATGCGGCGCATTGACTTAACTTCGCGTGGGGTCCAAGATTAATATATTCAGGAATATTCGTACACCGCCAGAAGATGCGGCGTATCTTCATTCTTGGATGCGGCGCATGTCCTTTGCCGTCTTGGATAATATCTTGTGAAATCTTGATAGTGATGCGCCGTATGTAATAAGTGAGATGTGGCGCATCTGGAGCAGATTTGTCTTGATCTTATACATTTCAGTAGACTCTTAACTTCTTGCATGTTTTGCTCCATAATTAGTCCAAAATCGCCAAGTTTCACCAAATGCTTGTTTTTACCTGAGAATTACAAAAGTAAACGATTAAGTATCAATCCTCATACATAATATAATAAAACAAGTCAAATTAATAGGATAAATGATAGTAATAAAATGTACTTATTTGAGTTCATCAGTAGTTGTACCCTTGTAAAGAACTCGACATTTAGCTTAGTGTCGGTAATTGTATAAGCGACGTCAGGTTGGTTCTTCCTTGAAGTAGAACTCGGTATTTAGCTTTGTACTAGAAAAAGGTGTAAGCGACGTGTATTAAGGTTTTCTCCGCCGAGAAGGGAGTTTGTTTCTTAGTGAAGAAAAACTCTCGAGTTAGAGGCTCAAGGAGTGGAGTAGGGCAAGGAAGAGAGTCCTTGTAGCCGAACCACTATAAATCTCCGTGTTGTGGTTTGATTGTTCTTTTCTCTACTTACTTACTTATATTATTTGATTGTGTACAATTACTTTGAAATCACGATAAGTCACAAAGCTAATTAAATTTAAAAAAACAGTGAAAACTATTCAACCTCCCTTCTAATTTTCCACAATTGGCATCAGAGCTTCGTTACTCAAGATTTTGTATTTTAAAAACTTGAAACGATCAATGGATTTTGAAAACTTTAAAGTAGGGCAATCTATGCAAAGACCACCACTATTTGAACCAAATTGTTTCATATATTGGAAAAATCGCTTTGAGACTTATGTGAATTCAAAGGATATAGATCTATGGTATATAATTGTTGAGGGTGATTACAAGCCCATAAGTAATAACATTTCAGGTGGCCGGGATGAAGGTGCTTCTCTTACTCTTCACAGTGATGAGCAAAAGAAGTTGATTGCCAAAAATAATGAAGCCAAAATGATGCTTTATAATGCTTTACCAAAGAAAGAATATGAAAGAGTTTTTATGTGTAAAACGGCTAAAGATATTTGGCAATCATTAATTATCACTCATCAAGGGAACTCACAAGTCAAGGATAACAAAATTGATCTTCTTGTTCAAAAATATGAGCAATTTGTTATCACTGAAGATGAGACCATTGATAAGTGCTTTTGCTAGGTTTAATAGTATTATTACATCTCTTAAAGCACTTGACGAATCTTTTTCTAGTAAGAACTTTGTCAGAAAATTTCTTAGAGCACTCCATCCGAAGTGGAGAGCAAAGGTGACGGCTATTGAAGAATCCAAGGATCTTTCAAGCATGACACTGGACGAGCTCATAGGAAATCTCAAAGTTCACGAGATGGTGATGGAAAAAGACTCAGAAATTGTTAAAGGCAAAAAAGGAGAAAATGAAGTCCATTGCCTTGAAAGCTAGGGTAGAATCGAGTGATGATGAAGAGTCTTGTTCTAGTAGCGAAGACGAAGAGTATGCCATGGCCGTAAGAGATTTCAAGAAGTTCTTTAGGAGACGAGGAAAGTTCGTAAGACCGCCTCGTGAAGAAAAGAAATCCTTCCGGAAAGACCGTGATGATAGGAAAGGAAAGATAGATAGGAAGTGTTTTAGGTGCGGGGATTCTAGTCACTTAATAGGAGAATGTCCAAAGCCTCCAAAGAACAAAACTCAAAAAGCACTTGTTAGTGGAGCTTGGAGTGACAGTGAAAGTGATGACGACGAGCTTAAGAACAACGAAGTTGCTCTCATGGCTAATGATACAGAAGAGGTACATTCTGACTCGTCATACTCCTTTATTGATGATGATACATTAGATATAGAATATAACAAACTGTGTGAAATCACCCTAAAAATCATAAGCAAAAATAAGTTCTTAAAAACCAAAAAGGAATTTTTAGAAAACGAAATTCATTGGTTAAAAGAGAAAGCCATAAGATTAGAAAAGGGTAAAGGCATTAAAGAAACATGTGTTTTATGTCAGGAACTAAAACTTGAAATAGAAACACTAAAGTCCACACAGGAAAATCTCATCAAACAAAACTCCAAGTTTAAAAGGTTTGATAAACACATAATTTGTGCAGATGACATAATGAGATTACAAAAAATACCTCATGGTAGTTTCAAACCAGATTTTATGAGAAATAGAAACTTAAGTGACTTTCAGAATCAAACGGTAAAAGTAAAAGAAACTGTTCCAACTGAGTCAGACACCAACGGATCCGACGGATCCAAAATTTTGGATCCGCCAGGTATACCCAAGGGATCCGCAGGTACTGTTGATGAACAGAAAGGTCATAATTCGGATCGTACTGAATTCGTTAAGGCCACTAGAAAACCTAGCACTAGTACAACTGTTAACAAACAAAAACCATCAGTCTCTATAGGAAAATGTCAAGTTAGAAATGAGTATAGAGTTAAAACAGTTCAACAGTCATCTAAAACTAGTTTTCCCAAACACCCCTTTCCAAAGAGTAACTTTAACTCACAACATCATTATCAAAATAATTGGAACCAAAACATGTCTAGAAATTTTCAAGGTCCCAACTTCATGCCATGGAACACTTGTCCACCATTTCCATACATGAACCATGATAATGTTATGTTTAACCCAAACGGACCCATGAGATATTGGGGACCAAACGCTTGAGTTTTTCTTGAACTTAGGTGTGCTTAAAAGTTGAGTTAGAACCAGATGAGTGGATTAAAGATAGTGGGTGTTCAAGACACATGACGGGGAACGAAAGCCTTTTCTCAACCTACCAAGTGTACGACGGAGGTAATGTCACATTCGGTAGCAAGCTTAAAAGTAAAATCATCGGAAAAGGTACAATCTCTCATGACTCTCTCACTATTGATGATGTTGCTCATGTAGATAACTTATGTTTTAACTTTCTTAGTATTAGTCAACTATGCCGTAAAAAGTATAACGTCTTTTTTAGTGAAAATGGAAGTAAAATACTTAGAGACGGTATAACCGTAGGAAAATGGGTTTTAAAGAATAACGTATACGTTATGAAATTATATAAGACACCTAAAGACAAACTTTGTTTCACTTCTTTGGACGATAACTCAACTCTATGGCATCGACGCTTAGGTCACACCAATATGAGGTTAATTCAATCCTTATCATCTAAGGAACTCGTTAGGAACCTACCCAAGTTGAAATATGACCAACACTTTTGTGATGCTTGCAAAATTGGGAAACAAGTTCATAATAGCCATAAGGCTAAAAACATGGTGTCTACTTCTAGGTGTCTAGAATTGTTACATATGGATTTGTTTGGTCCATCCGCTATACAAAGTTATGGAGGAAACTTTTATACCTTGGTTATAGTAGATGATTACTCTAGGTACACATTGACTAAATTTTTGAAAACTAAAAACGAGGCATTTGATAAGTTTGAAATTTTGAGTAAAATAATTCAAAATCAAATAGGAAATAGTATATTGTCAATAAGAACTGACCATGGTCGTGAATTTGACAACGAAATCCAATTCGGAGCTTTTTGTGATGCTAATGGCATAACACATAATTTCTCGGCTCCTCGAACTCCTCAATCTAATGGTGTAGTTGAACGCAAAAATAGGACAATTCAAGAAATGAGTAGAACTATGTTAAATGAACAAAACATACCTCAAAAGTTTTGGTGTCACGCCGTAGATACTTCCACATACATCTTAAATAGAGTTTTAATTAGACAATTCTTGAAAAAAACTCCATATGAGTTATTTAGAGGCAAAAAGCCTACGATAGGATATTTTAGAGTTTTTGGAAGCAAGTGCTTCATTTTAAACACAAAGGATTATCTCACCAAGTTCGACCCAAAGTCGTATGAAGGTGTGTTCCTTGGGTATTCACGTAATAGTAAAGCCTATATAATTTTGAACAAAGAAACCTCAAGAGTCGAGGAATCATTTAACGTAACATTCGATGAAAGTCCACCTCCCTCTAAGACATCACCTTTGGTAGATGATGACTTAGTTGAAAGTCAAATGGTTGAAAATCAAGAAAACATAGAAAATGACAAAGAAGACGTACAGGTTAAAGGAGAAATAGTCAACATCAAAGAATCCAAAAGTCATCCATTAGACAACGTCATAGGAAAAATTAACGAAAGAACCTTAAGGTCAAAAGCCCAAAACGAAAGTAATTTCTTTTGTTTTGTTTCAACTATTGAACCTAAAAATGTTAATGAATCCATAAAAGATGAATCTTGGGTCATTGCGATGCAAGAGGAATTAAATCAATTTGTTAGGAATAACGTTTGGACATTAGTCCCACAACCTAAAAATCAAACCATAATAGGTACAAAATGGGTTTTTAGAAACAAAATGGATGAAAATGGCGTAGTATCTAGAAATAAAGCTAGGCTAGTAGCACAAGGCTACAATCAACAAGAAGGTATAGATTTCGATGAAACATTTACACCCGTCGCTAGACTTGAGTCAATTAGGATACTACTTGCATATGCATGTGCACATGACTTTAAACTATTTCAAATGGATGTCAAAAGTGCATTTCTAAATGGTTTTATAAACGAGGAAGTGTATGTAGCACAACCTCCCGGCTTTGCCGATTTTGAAAAACCAAATAATGTCTACAAACTTAAGAAAGCTTTATACGGACATAAGCAAGCACCAAAAGCTTGGTATGATCGACTTAAGACTTTCCTAGTTGACCATAAGTATACCATGGGCCTAGTAGACAATACTCTTTTCACCAAGAAAAAGGGATCACATATTATCATAGTCCAGATATATGTGGATGACATTATATTCGGTTCAACTTGTCAAGAGTTATGCGATGAATTTTCGAAAATCATGCATAATGAGTTTGAAATGAGTATGATGGGGGAACTAAACTTTTTCTTAGGTCTCCAAATAAAACAATTAAAAGATGGGATATTCTTCAACCAATCTAAGTATATCAAGGATATGCTTAAGAAATTTGGTCTTGAAGATTCCAAACCCATGAAAACACCAATGTCTTCCGAAACCAAACTCACCAAGGATGATGAAAGTGAATCCGTAGATAGCACTAAATATAGATGGATGATTGGTAGTTTACTCTATCTAACGGCTAGTAGATCGGACATTATGTTTAGTGTTTGTCTATGTGCACGCTTTCAAGAAGATCCCAAAATATCCCATCTTGAAGCCGTTAAACGGATCTTTAGGTATATTAAAGGCACTACACATTTAGGATTATGGTATCCCAAAGGAACGGGTGTAGAAACCATAGTGTATGCCGACTCAGACCATGCCAGTGATTATGTCGATAGGAAAAGTACAAGTGGTATTTGTACTTTTGTAGGACATTGTCTCACCTTATGGTTTGCTAAGAAACAAACAGCCCTTGCAATATCAACAACCGAAGCAGAGTACGTATCTGCAGGAAAGGCATGTCAACAAGCACTGTGGATGAAACAAGCCCTCATTGACTATGGAATTGAACTCAACGACATTCCCATTCTTTGCGACAACAAAGGAGCTATCGATCTCAGCAAAAAAAATCCAGTCCAACACGCTAGAACCAAACACATAGAAATACGTCATCATTCCTACGTGACAATGTTCAAAAGGGAAACATCTCAATTGAGAAAGTATCCTCAGAGAACAACATTGCCGACATCCTCACAAAACCTCTTAAGAGAGAACCTTTCAACTATCTTAGACTAGGTTTAGGATTAACGGAACCTAGTGAGTAGATAAAACATTAGCTCGAACCTTAGAATAACCTAACACGACAATAACTAAATTGTGAGTTCTGATCCTGCGGATCTAAACGACAACAAGGGCGGATCCCTTGTTTTGGATCTGCCAGATCCGTGGCTCACTAAGTCAGTTTTTAGTTTATTAAAACAAACACCCTTCACTGTACATCACATTCCCCAAAAACATACATCCTACTGAAATTCGATCCCTATCACACAAAACTCAGAAATTAGGTCATATTCCACCACAATCTGTGCTTAAATCATCTCTGTAAGTATCCTAATCATAATCTAATTCTTAATCTGATTCTAGGATTTCTATTTGTTGCACAAAATCAAAACTTGAGGTTTATGCATTTTTCTCATAAAATCATGAAGCATGTTCAATTAAATTACATAACAAATCATGTTTCACAAGTTAGGAATCGGATATCATAATGCATTATCATAATTCATCAAACACCCCATGAGAAATTTTTATAAAAATCTTCTCACGACTAGGAAAAACGATTTTTGATCATTGTTCATACAAATACAAAAACGTTATTTTTTACATCACGTGCATAATGTCTCTTGAATGCTAAAGAGAATATATAACTAATATGTATTTTCGGGTACATTCAAACGTAGCTACATTGAATTAGGAGCGTTTGGGTTATCTCACATTTTCATTATAAAACTTGCATAAATAAATTTTCATGCATCAAAAGGAGTCGAGATAACCACACCTCCACATTGTCCCCATATAGGCACACACTAGAAATTAATATACATATTTTCGATAGTTTTAACTAAATTATGAAATTTTTGTGTCTAGGACAATCTTGCCTCCCGCAACAAATTATGACCATAAGGATACCATCAAATACCTACCTCAACACCACAAAACCAAAGGTCTCACCGAAGATCAAGTCAAAATCTTTAAGGCATTAGAAAAACGTTATGTTCACGAGGGTAGAACCGTAGACTCATCATTTTTAGAAGAAACCAATCTCCGTGAACAATTAGCCTCTATCCAATTTGATAGTCTTCTTGACATAGATGAACCCATCATTCCTAGGTTTGTACTTGAATTTTATGCTTCCGTAAGTCTTAGCTCAGACGACTTTGGATTTATGAGCATCCATTTCAAAGTAAACCAAAACCAATTCACTTTTCCTTTAAATCAATTCGGAGAAGTTTTAGGTATTCCACGTCAAGGAACTTGCTTCTATTCGGATAAATGGCCATTGTCCATCTTAGAGTCCAACCTTGGTCGTATTCATCCATATGACACACCCCTCACTTCCAAAGAAATCATCCGTGAACATCTCTTCAATCCTAGAAACAACCCAACTAGGACAAACCGAGGTAAACAAGTAAACCGAGATCCATTTGCCATGGAACTTAATGAACTTAAGCCTGAATTTAAGAAGCTAGAAGAAGTTTTGAGGCAAACGTCATTAGCACCATAGGAAATAGGGACCATGTTAATGCAAGCCTCTGTTATATGATGTACTGTGTGTCCACCCACCAACAATTCAACTTAGCCTACTATATCGCCAAAAGAATGGCAGATATTCCAGTCCTAGGTACCACCGCCATGCCGTATGGGATGCTTCTTACCCGTCTGTTTAAGGCTTCTGCACCTATTCCTCGAAACACTAG
This sequence comes from Artemisia tridentata subsp. tridentata, assembly GCA_021014915.2. Classification (NCBI taxonomy): domain Eukaryota; kingdom Viridiplantae; phylum Streptophyta; class Magnoliopsida; order Asterales; family Asteraceae; genus Artemisia; species Artemisia tridentata. Next base: position 155,539,567 of record CP139503.1, on the reverse strand, counting down.
TGGTTTCCTTCCTGACTACACCGAGATTCCACACACCTTTGTTCCTCTTAGTGATCATAGGGTTGTCGTAGCAAGAGGAAAACGTGCTCATCCTCCTACCTCATCATCATCATCATCGGCTAGTGACGAAGACGGTTTACCTAACTCTAGAATTCCTCCACCTGAATACTTGAGTCAACTTCCTTCCATTGACAATGAATTCGAGGAGCATCGACAAACAAGGGGAATTATGAAGAATCTTGGCCGTTGGATCATGAAGCTTCACAAGAAAATGAACAAGAAGAAAAGGATTAGGGAGTGTTTGGCACAAGACATTTTAAAACAATGATGTGATAAACTTGTGTGTGTCTTAGGATATTTAGTTGGTATTTGACTTTTATGTGAACTAACATAATGTTTCAGGGTGATAACACTTGTTGTTATCAATTTTTCATGCTTAAGCCATCATTTGGCTTAACCTCCTGTTATGGTAAGTTATTATCATCAGATTAATCTATGTGCAAACGTGTATTAGAACCTATGTTTTTAGTCTTATTCTATCTCATATTAGTAGTTAGATATGTTTTAGGAGGATTTTCGGGATTTGAACGAGTAACGCAAAATATGACATATGTTATGTTTAAATTGATACTTTTGTATGACGGATATGGCGGATCCCATATTTTGGATCCGCCTGTTGTATTCTTTGGCTCCGCAGTCCTGAACCTGCGGATTCCGCGGAACCAAAATTTTGGTTCCGCCTTTGTTGTCGATTGGATCCGTCAGTTCCTACAGTAACTTTTTCAAAAATTCCCAACTAATCTCGATTCTTAGATAAGTAATTTTAGTTTTTAGGATCCTTTTACTGATCATTAGGATCATTAGAATGATTTAGAAACACTTAGTACCTTAAGAAATAATTTCCCACCAAAACTTGAATATTCAAATTTTTGTCCAAGTTACCTTTCTCTAACACATAAGGATCCCTTTAAATTGGTTCCTTGGAATCCGTAGAATCAATCATACTACATGCTTTTGAGTCATCTTCTGCATATCTTCATGGCAACTCCATTCTTATAGATTGACTTTCATAAAATGACAGACAACTTTATCTTGCTCCAAGTTTTTGGAAACCAACATCTCTTTAAACATCAAATCCAAACACCAATTTCCATACACCTTAGGGGCTATAAATTAGAAACTTTAGATAGTCATAACACACACCTTCATCATCATCTTTAGGCATTAATCCTGCATTCATAAACAACCTTCTCACAATACACAAATCAAACAACTCCTACATGTCCAGACCACACAGAAGGACAGCTAGAATTAGTGTCAGACCATACTGGTTCATCAATCCAATCTCTAATGTGAACTTCCCTACTATATCCACTACTACTACAACACCCATCATAACTCCTGTGGTTAACATACCTTCACCCATTTCAACTCAACCCTCAAGATCACCATCACCTACAACAACACTAGTAGCTTCCTCACCACCACCCACATCATCTCAAGTAAGAAAATCATCATCACCTCGACAATCACCCAACTTGCAACCCCATGATTTACTTACCACACTCCAAACCATTGATGAATCAATGTGGCTCAATCAACCAAACACTCAAGGCAATGAGGAACTTGACTCAAACATAATGGACTCTAACTTACATGATACTAAGAACTTAGAATCCATTTGGCTTGCCTCCATCATATCTTCATCAAACCCAAACAATCCTCCGCAATAGGCATTTTTAGTCCCTTCCTAGTTTCCTTCTATAGGAACTTTTAGAAATTTTTAGGATTTGTTTTTGTTGTTTTCTTTTTATGTTGTAATATCATGTTTTGTGACCTTTGTCACAAACAAATTTTCAATGAATGGATGTTATGTCTTTATGCTTGTAGGTGATCACTATTTGGCATAATATCTTGTTTTGCATGATTTACTAACATTCTTATATGGTTGTTTTGAGTTCTCATTATGATTAGACCACTTATACTAAGGAGCATTTTTTGATAAGACACTTATTTTGACTTTTTAAAGTCAAATGGGTTAAACTATCATGTTTGGTTGACCTATACATATGCATTTTGCTACTTGGTTGGATTGATTCACAACTAACCTTTGTTTTGTAGTTTTTCTCAACCTTGATTCATAGACGTTGGTACCCTAGCAACGGGGAGTATAGATCAAGGGGGAATATATCATGTACTAACTCATCATTTTATAGCATTTCTCATCCTTGAAACGTATACGTTGGTACCCTAGCAATGGGGAGTATACATCAAGGGGGAGCATATCATATTATAACCACTGGTTTTATAGTTCATGCATCACAACCTTGGTACTCCAATTAGGGGGAGTATTATCCAAGGGGGAGCTTTTAAAGTTCTCAAAATCATTGCATTATCATATTTGGTACTCAAAATTAGGGGGAGTAATCACCAAGAATTAGTTACCACATTCCGCTACGCATATCTTTTTTTTGTTTCAACAAAAAGGGGGAGACAGGATTAAGTTTCATACATTGTTTCATACATACTGTTAACATCACTGTACATGTTTTTATACTTAAAATTGTTTTCAAAACTTGCATAAAACCAACTTAATCTATATTTTTAAAAGACTCATACTTTATTTATTTCATTGCTTAAAAATACACTTTATGTTTTGTCATCAACAAAAAGGGGGAGATTGTTAATACAAATATCGTCATAAAAACGGTATTTATATTTTACGATCTTTGCTTAATTTTGTTAATGACAATTACAAAGTTTATCTTTAAAGCAAAGCATAAATATAAGATTAAGTCTTTTACATTTATAGTGATAAGTCTTTTAAAACACATTTACACATTACAAGATTACTAGGAATAACATTATATACATTTACATTTTTATTTCTTAAATTAGAAATATTTAGGATGACATCATGGCATGCATCATGAACATAATCTTAGAAAGATTTGTGAGATATCTTGTATAGATCTTCAAGCTAAAGAGTTGACATTTGAAGATATGGAAAGATTGTGCAAGATATGGAAAGATTTGAGAATCTCTTAGCTGTCCTGCACTGGCGGATCCAAACCAGTACAAGGGCGGATCCAATTTAAGGGATCCTCCAAATCCGCCAACTGTTTTATCAGTTTGCCTATAAATAGCAAGCTGATCATTCAGGCACATTCATCACTGACATAGCATAAAATATACATACATTCATTTATACATTACTAACCCATATCATTCATCATTCTTAGTGATCTTCCTTTTTGTAGCAAAAGAGATCAAGCTTCAACACACTGTTGCAAGTCTTGTAAAGTAGAAACTGTGTGATTAGTTAAAGTTTACACATCATTGTTATACCGTTCATTCAGTAAAGTCCGGTTAGTGTTTTAGTCCTCAAAACACATAGAGTAAATGGGAGTAGTTGTACCCTTGTAAAGAACTCGTCATTTAGCTTAGTGTCGGTAATTGTATAAGCGATGTCAGGTTGGTTCTTCCATGAAGTAGAACTCGGTATTTAGCTTTGTACCGGAAAAAGGAATAAGCGACGTGTATTAAGGTTTTCTCCGCCGAGAAGGGAGTTTGTTTCTTAGTGAAGAAAAACTCTCGAGTTAGAGGCTCGAGGAATGGAGTAGGGCAAGGAGGAGAGTCTTTGTAGCTGAACCACTATAAATCTTCGTGTTGTGGTTTGATTGTTCTTTTCTCTACTTACTTACTTATATTATTTGATTGTGTACAATTACTTTGAAATCACGATAAGTCACAAAGCTAATTAAATTTAAAAAAATAGTGAAAACTATTCAACCCCCCTTCTAGTTTTCCACAGATATATATAACGTAACTTAAAAGGTTTATATTGGTTTTGGACAAAAATGGAACTATTGGGCTTATAAGGGACTATTCGGCCCAATATTGATTTCGGATGACAAAAATGAGTTTTGAAATGTTTTCCAACTTGCTATAAATATTTTTATGTATCGAAACGTTATATATCGATTAAAAACCATTTTGGACTCGTTGGCACATTTTAAGCCCAAGTCGCCTCTTTAATGGACTTTTTGGCCCAATATGATGTTTGATGACTTTCGTTGACTTTTGGGAAAATTTTGACTAAACATTGACTTTTATGACGAAACTTATAATTAAAATGTAAATGTAACGATATATATATTTATAACCTAAAATATATATACGTTGGACTAGATTTGAAAATAATAATAACGAAAGGGATTATTTGAAGAAATTGCAACACTTGAGAAAAATGGAAAAGTTTCAATAAACGAATGGGTCATGCCCGATTTTTCCAAAATTTCGACACATAGAATATTTTCGGATAAAAACCGAATAAAAGACGAAATGAATTACTTTTATTATTAAAAATATTAATCCTTCTAAACTAATATTTTTAGACTTTATGAGACCTATAAATATATGTTATATATTTATACACTTACACTTTATTTGATTTCTCTAAATTAAATACTTATAAATTACTTTATAATTATCGTTGTATTATAAATAATTATAATATTTATAATATAATAATACCCACCTATCACCATTATCATATTAATTTTTTAATATCTATTTGATTAATATTAAGCCCTAATTAATTAAATGTTTAAATATTAAACCCTATTTAATATGCGATAATTATATAAATATATATATAATATATATTATATATATATATATATATATATATATATATATATATATATATATATTATGTATATATATATTACTTACGTATTTTGCGACGACAAGCACTAGGCACGGAAGTTTTCGTCGCACGTATTTTTCACCGTACACTTTCACCATGAGCCATCACCAAAGAGTCTTATACGATAAACTATTTTGAAATGTACCTTACCACATAACAAACAAGAAATACATGAGCACTTGACACACGTAAACCTTTCAACTGAGTTAAAACGTTTAAAACACGAATATTTCGCTAAGACTTACAATACTGATCTAGGTCGCGTGTCGGAGCGGTTGCACTGGGTTATTGTTGACTAGCAGATTGCTATTATTATTATGGTGAGTTTATAGCCCCACTTTTATACTAATTGTTTTTATAAACCTTGGGGTGAGAAACATGCAAACTGTTTTCATGGACCAAATTGAATTTTGTTTTTACACACTAGTATGCGGATAACTTAAGTATGTTTGAATCCCATTGCGCCCACTATCATCAACCGTCAATTTCTGCTGGGAAGCGCGTATGATATAAATAGATCTATTGGGGGTGACTCCCCCATTCGGTTGGCCCTGCAGGTCAATGCGAACGTATACCATGTCGGATTTTTGCCGAGTGTCTGGGGATTAACATTCGCGGGCACCCTTGTTTGCTATGCCGTTTGGCATATTTTTTGTCTAGTTTCGGTTGGATGAGCTTAGCGTTAGCATGCAGTTAGTGTGTGTCTGCTGAATTATTTGCTATGGTCCATATGTGCTTATTTACTTTAAACCTATGAACTCACCAGCGTTAGCTGACTTTTAGCATATTTTTCTCAGGTGTTTGAGAATGTATTTGTTGAAGGCAGGGCATGGCATCAGTCATAATTACCAGAAGTGTTTTTACACATGCGTTAAACTCTGATATGGGACAGTCATGTTAATGGGCCCTGATTTTTATTTAAACTGAACTTGATGTATGACATTTAACTTTGATAATGTAAACTATTTTAAAACGGATCTTCAAATCCGTTCTCTATATCTTTGTGTTGTGATTACCAATTTAGTAGCACCAAACATGTATGCTTCTGCAAATTCAGATTTTGGGGGTGTTACAATTTAAAAACGGACGAAAACGTATAAAAATGGACGAAATCATAAGAAAATGGACGAATATGTATGAAAACAGACGAAAACGTATGAAAGCGTAAAAACACGTATGAGAACAGACGAAAACGTATGAAAATGGACGAAAATAGATGAAAACGTATTAATAATGGACAAAAACGTAATGAAACGAACAAAAACGTATGAAAACAGGCGAAAACATATGAAAACGTAAGAAAACGGACGAAAACGTATGAAAACGGACGAAAACAGTTGAAAACGGATGAAAACGGATGAAAGTGAAGAAATAATAATAATAAAAAAAAAAAAAAACATGAATTAAATTTTTTTAAAAAGAACGTGAATTAAAAAAAAAAAAAGACAAAAAAAATGTGAATAAAATAAGATAGACAAAAAGACAAGAAAAAAAAATGTATTTAGGTTGACATATTAAATCTTAGATTAATCCCCACAATTTGATCAAAATAAATTGATAGTGAGGATTTGTCTTTTGGTATGCATAGATTTGTGGGTAACCAAAATAAAGCACCTCACCAAACCATACTATGATTGAATTTCTTATTTCTAGCATGTTACTAACTTAAATTAATGTCGTCCGCCATAATTAAAAGATACAAATTTAGGCCCCAATAACAGATGGATATAACCAATTTTAAATACAAAATGAATCTAATGATTAGAACACATAACCACTAAATCTTTATACAATTAACAATTGATTAACATTATCTAAACTTACCCCACCGCAATTAAAAAAAACTGAAAACTCGTATTACAAAAGGTGGATTACACTTTACATGGTGTGTTCAATGTTAGATCAACGTATTTCACTTGCACAATAGGCACACTTACGTTCTACTGTATGTATTCCTATTCGGGTTATGTTATTAGTATCTCTGGCCCACCCTCTTATTTACTTTTTACATCCTCCACTCCTTTTTGGCCTTTTTGTACAATACAGTTTTTTATCAATTTATGTTTCGTATTTTCTATAAGTTTAATACTTTTTACTTATTAAACTTTATATTTTATGTTTCATACTTTCAGTTTTATAGTTTTTTGATATAAAAAAATTATAAAAAAATAAAATAAAATGAAAAATCCGAAAAAATCAAAGGGTATCATTTGTAAAAAAAGGTAACATATAACCTATGCCTTCCTATTCATGATGTTCTTCAACTGCTACATATTTGAATAACAGTATGTCATGGATATGAGAATCTATAACTTTTTATATAATTACATATTGGAAAAAAGAAATAAAAAGAAGCTAAATTTCTGTGCTACCCATTTACGAGTGTATATGTCTTACAGTGCCCAAGATTTTCCCCTTTACATTTTACCTATACATCTCGCGTATATTTGTTACCGGGTATACCCGTGATGACGTGGCACCATTTTATTGGTCGAAGTAAAAAAAAAATAAGCATCTCGCGTAATTTTGTACACGGATGTACACGTGATGTTTTTTTTTTAAATTAAAAAACTTACGAAAACCATCCTTTAACTTTTTAATAATTAAAACTTTTTTATATAACAAACTTTATTCGTCAAATATTTAGTAAATATCTATCGAATTCTTTAATGAAAAAAAATATCGTTGCGAAGAGCTCTAAATTACGAACAAAACAAGCCCAATATTAACATGCTTTTGACGTACGTACGATTTTATAAAAAATGTTGAAGTTTGATACAAATATATATATATTATATATATATATATATATATATATATATATATATATATATATATATATATATACTTTTAAAAAAAAAAAAAAAAACTTTCAAAACACACTCTTAAACCACAGGGGCCAAAGACGTACAAAATTCTATAAAATAGGAATATCTTTTAGAAATAAAAATGTAAAATTTAAAACTAAAAACAGTATCATTTTATTCATAAAACAAAAATTGGCAATTTTTTTTATTTTATTTTTTTTATTTATTTATTTTTTATATATATATATATATATAAACAAAAAAAATTTATTCATAAATTAACAACATTACATACTTTTGGTTTATATACTTCAAACAATCCGTATAACAAAGGTACGCCTCCCCCTTATGAATTTTTTTTTTTTTTGGTTTATATAAAAAAAAGTTGCCAATTTTTGTTTTATGAATAAAAAGATACTGTTTTTAGTTTTAAATTTTACGTTTTTATTTCTAAAAGATATTCCTATTTTATAGAATTTTGTACGTCTTTGGCCCCTGTGGTTTAAGAGTGTTTTGAAAGTTTTTTTTAAAAAAAAAAAGGTATATATATATAAATTTATATCAAACTTCAACATTTTTTATAAAATCGTACGTACGTCAAAAGCATGTTAATATTGGGCTTGTTTTGTTCGTAATTTAGAGCTCTTCGCAACGATATTTTTTTCATTAAAGAATTCTATAGATATTTACTAAATATTTGACGAATACAGTTTGTTATGTAAAAAAGTTGTAATTATTAAAAAGTTAAAGGGTGGTTTTCGTAAGTTTTTTAATTTAAAAAAAACATCACGTGTACATCCGTGTACAAAATTACGCGAGATGTTTTTTTTTTTTTTACTTCGACCAATAAAATGGTGCCACGTCATCACGGGTATACCCGGGAACAAATATACGCGAGATGTATGGGTAGAAATGTAAAGGGTGAAAATCTTGGGTACTGCAAGACATATACACTCGTAAATGGGTAGCACAGTAAATTTCGCTAAAAAGAAATGGTGAAGTGCTAACCAATCATTACTTATTCATGTTTCCAACTAAACCTTATTAATGAGGGTAAGATTAGGTTTTTTTTTTTATTTTCAGGACAAAACAACAATGTGACATGCACAACCTACCTATTTTATTCAGCTTAAAACATATTGTAGCATATCTCTATTTTAATAAGCATCCATATCAAGCTTATTGAAGTTTTAATTCAGGTGGATAGGACTTGCTTCTATAATACTCCCTCCGTCCCATATTAAATGTCCTGTTTTGACTTTTGTGGTATTTCTTTTTCAACTTTGATCTTAAATATTTTTGTTTGTGTTATATAATACTTGATGAAAATTATACAAAAGAAAATACATTTAAAAACCAATCCATTCATATATTTTGCATCAAATATTATATAACACACAAGAAAAATATTTAATTTCAAAGTTGAAAAAAAAAATTCAAAAAGTCAAACATGACATTTAATATGGGACCGATGGAGTAAATAGTTTATGACCATTTATTGTATAAGAGGCAATTTACATTGGGCTGGACAACGTTAGAATCTTGAGCTATAGCCCAGCTTAAAAAATGATCATTATTTGGCCCAAAGTTCGTTATCCGGTATTCCAGTGATCCAAACAATGAAAGGAGTCGCTATATTTTGAATCCCTTTTTATTTAGGTAAGTGTCAGTGATATTGAATTCGACTTAATTGATTTAATATAAAAAAACTGAATTCATAGTCATATGAAAATTGTTTGTTTATCACTTAATAGAGAAAGATCACTAAAAATATAAGTGATAAAACTGAGAGTGTCTACATTAAGTCATCTCTTATTTAAACATAATACAGAGTACAAAATTTAAACAAACAAGCCCTAAAGACTTTGTTAGTTTTAGTCTCGACTTTGTTTTTCATACTGTTGTTCTCAATGAAATCAATGCTGGCTTCGATAGAGTAAGGTGCAATGTTGGTATTATCATTATGCGGTGAATTTTTTTTGGCACGAATCTAATTCAACTAAGGTTTGTCGTGGTTTTATTTTGTGTGTTTGGTTTAGTTCAGTTGGTTTAGATTTAGTAATGAATTACTTTAAGATATTCGTAGTACCATTAGCTGTGAGTTTAAAAGATCCGAGTATATTCATTTTTTCACAACTTAACACCTTCTTGTTAGGCATATTTTTGTGCATGTATAGAATCATTTTCCAGAATGTCTTATTGGCTTATTTGTATATGAGTATTGTAAATTGTAAATTTTAGGTGATACTATTAAAGGGACTCCCTCAATATAAAATTATAGAAACCTTCATACAAGATAAAAGCATGCATACACACCAAGTTAATCGTTCGCTTTGCTCAAACAAAAAACATAAAGAGTCTAGCAAATCATTTAGAAACATTTCTGTTCAGATAACGTAAAATTGGACTAAAAAATTATTGTTACTTTTGTTAATACAAATATAGCACACTAAATAAGACATTTATGTTCGAAAAAGATATCGCTTCAAACAAAACATTCAAATCCAAGGGTTTTCGAAAAGACAAAACGAACGAGTCACAATAAATGGTTTTCTTGGTGTAGGGGTCGCATTGCTATCATAATGTACAAAATGTACAAAACTTTTGAACACATAAATCTACTTTTAAATTTTAAAGGCTCAGTCAGTTAACATCAAATTCAAGGACCCCATGAAACTGACATATGTTTCAAAAACATAAATACTGTACACTTGGTTGGTGCGAGGCTCATGCGAGGCTTGAACTTTTAAATATGCTAGTTTATAAAATAAGTTTCATTAAGTTTCATTTATTATACATGCTTATGAAAGTTTTTATAAGGCTTCATAAGCCCATGCCACTTGAAACAAGGTTATGAGGCTTAAAGTTAATCAATTTACTTAAATACTATTAAAAATATAATGAATTATCATGCAAAAGCTAGAATTATATCTGAATATAATTTGATGTTTTTTATGCGATTTTACATTACAAGCTTCAACTCCAACTAATTTTCTAAACAACTTTATAAAAATACAATCTCCAGCTTCCAGCTTATAATATAAGCTCCAGCCCAGCTCGCCCAGCCATTTCGCCAAACATAGTCATAGTATTTTTTTTTTATCTTTTTTTAATTTGAAAGGCATAGTATATTCTTCAAGAAGACTAATACTATATAGTATTATCTTGTATATTGTATAATAAGTTGGTATTTTGCTACGTTTTATGGAAGATTTGAGCATTTAATTTAGAGCAAATTCCGATATTAGACTAGTCGCTCAACTTTTATACATTTACTAGACCAAAAAAAGTGCTCTTCCCAAACTAGACCGAGTGACTTGCGACTTTTTTTACTTTTGATAAGAAGGTGCCAAGTGTCACCAAAAAGTTTGTGTCAATTCATTTTTTATTCTGCATGTTTAAGCTATAAAGTCAGGTACTTTTCGAGCGACCTAAGTTAAGCGATTTTTATGTACCTTAAGCGACATTTTATTTTGTTATTTTTTCTAAAAGAGTTAACTACATTTTTTGTCCTTGTAGTTTGCCGGGTGTTGGTCCATGTAATCTGAGTAAAACAAGAACATATTTATTGATAAGAATAAATTGTTACAAGATTACTCAAAACCTATTAGATTACATGATAACATCTTCAACTTCTTAAAGGGGATAATTCCGGTTTTATCATCCCCTTAGGTGAGGGTTTTTCCTCTTGACAAATAAACTCTCACTGATCCAAGCTTTGCTTGTGATTCAGTGAGAGTGATGTTCCTATCAACTAATACACTATGTGTATATTTTTGCTTGTTTAGGAATCCATACTAAATCTATTACAATAGCAAACTATATATACTGGAAAGATAAACAAAGTCAAGATGGGTAGGTGAGATTTGACATCCACTTGCTGTGAGTTGACATCCACTTGCTGTGTGAGTTGTCATCCACTTAGTGTGAGTTGTCATCCACCAAGTGGTCTCTCTTGTACTTTGTCTGACTTCTTTGTTGGAAGTTCCCGCCCATTTATCAGTCTGCTTGTAGAGATAGTATCTTCAGGGTCACTGAGACATTTGTCAATTCTCAGTGATACTGGTGTTGTTTGTAGCTCGTATACTTTACTCACTGACACCGTCTCAGTAAGTAAATGTTTCTTCAACAACGGGCTTTTTACAACACTCACTGATTTCTTTATCAGTGAGTAACCCACTATTTTATCAGTGGGTTTGGCTATTTTATGTTCAAATCTTGTCAGGGAACTTGGGGCAAATTCTTGACCCAACAATCTCCCCCTATTTGAATATACAAATAGCCTTGGATCACACCTGCTTGTTCAGAGACTTGGGTTTTAGTTCCTGAGGTACAAGGGTTCAGGGACTTGGGTTTAGTTCCTGAGGTTCAGGTTCAGGGGTTCAAGAAACTTGGGTTTAGTTCTTGATATTCAGGTGACTGGGTTCAGGGTTCATGGGTTTTAAGGGATCAGTAACTTGGGTTGTAGTTACTAGGTTCAGGACCTGGATCATTTTTGATACATCAGTGTCACTTCCCTTTTTTTTTTTTTAAGGTTTAGGGATATAGTGTTGGGGTTTATGGGTTCATGTTGTGAGTTCAGTGTTGTGTTGATCTTTACTCAGTTGATCAACACAACTGCCTCTCATCTTCCCACCCTTATCACACCCTAAAGGATCCTTCAAGGTTGTGATCCCTCCCCCTGATTCAAACACTTCCTGCTCCCTGCTCCCTTCTTCACTTTGATGGACACAATATTGTTCAGGTTGTAAGTTCAGTATTGTGTTGCAGTGAGCAAGAGTGACATCAGTTCAGTTTCGTTTGACTCAGTAACCCTTACAGCTTCCTGAGTCAAACACTTCCTGAGTACTCTTCACTCCCTGCACCCTTCCTGCTACTCTCTCCCCCTCAAAATTTTGCGACACCACGCAACTTTTTGACCTGTGTATTTCAGCCTGATATCATTGTTTTGTCTCACTGAAAAGTGCAGGTTCCTGGGGGTTTAGGGGTTTAGGTTCCTGAGGGACCAATTGTGGCTCAGTGACTGGGTCTGTCACTAAGGGGGTTAAGGGTTCTGAGAGGTTCAGGGGGGGGGGGGCCTGATGGGGTCAGGGGGGGGGGAAAAAGGGGGTGGGGGGTTGGGTTTAGTTCAGTGAGTGAGGGTTCAGTAGGCTAAGTTTCAGGTCTGGGGTTTGGTTTCAAGTGACTTGGGATAATACTGCTCCCTGATTCAGCTTCAAACCATCAGTTTTCCCACACAAGTGATAACCTCAGTTCCTGAGGTAGTCAGTTGACTGAGGGTTCAGTAACTTTGGATTTAGTTACTGATGGGTTAGGAGGGTCAGTCACTGAAGGTGGTTCAGGGGTTCAGGTTCCTGAGGGACCAATGACCAGGGTCAGGGGGTTTGTTTTTTTCAGTGATTTGGGTTGGTGGGGGGTTTTTTTTTTTTTTTTTTTCAGTTAACTGATTTGCTCAGGTTCCTGAGGGGGTTCAGGTTTGTGTTTTACCCACTGATTCTCAGACTTCAGCTGACCCAAAAGAACCATTCACTCTCCCTGATTTTTACCATACCCACTGATGAACCACTTGTTGTCCCTGATGAGAATTTTGTTTCTCATCTTACCACCTCCTGAGAAACCACCTTCCAGCCTGAGAACCTTTCAGTCACCTCACACTTCCTGAGTTCACCACCCATTTCCCAGTCCACCTCCTGAAGCTTATCACACTGATTCAACACCACCCAGCACCTGATGAACACACATGCTCAGGCTTATCCTGAAAGCACTAACACCCTGACATTCATCAGGGACACTTCTTGTTACAATCCCTGACTCACAACACTTTTATCACTGATCAAGTCAATCAGTGACCCATTCTCACTGATAAAATTATATCAGTTCACCATTACCATCATATCACTCTCATCTGTCACTCCCTGATAATTCCATTCCACCCAAATATTCGCACCTTTATCCCCAATCTTACAACTCCCTGATGTTCATCAGACATAGACATCAGGTTATCGAACCTTACAATCATTTCATTCATGGCTATTTCCCATCTCAGATCGAAAAAAAAAACACATTCACATCCCCTGATGTGGTTTCAACCTGAATGACCCATTTTCCATCTCATCAGCCACCCCGATATCATTTGTTTACCAGCCGCCCCTTTTTCTTCTAACCTAAATCCCACCACCACCGCTGCTCTTCGCCGGAAAAGAGTGAGTTGTAGATCGAGTTTTGTTGAGTGATTTGAGGGAAAGAAGATGAAGTGAGTTGGGTTTATCATTCTCGATCCTCCTTTTTTTTGATAGATCGATTGATTGATGGTAGTGTTTGATCGAAAGGTGGGTTTTTTGAGTTGAGAGTTTTTTTGTTTTTGGGTTTTGCGAATGGAAGGGATTTGGATTGACTGATTTTATATAATCAGTTGTGGGTTTTGGTGTTAAAGTTGGGTGAAGATAAATGGTGTTGTTGAGATCCGTTTTTTTCAGATCTTGTTTTATGTGAGAGTGAATCGAACTGTTTTCTTTTTTTTGTTGATAATGAGTCTCGGTTTTGGAGCTGGGTATTTTTGTGTGTGTGTAAGATGGGGTTTTTGTGTTTTAGATCTAATGATAGATCTGTTTTTTTTGTTTAATCTTATTTGTGTGGATAAGATTTTTTGTGTGGTGTGGGTTGTGTTGGGTTTTGTGTATGGATAGGATTTTGGTAGGTGGGGATAATATTTGTGTGGTGGGTGTGTGTCAGGGAGGGTTTTGGGGTATTGGTGTTTGTCAGTCACCAGTTTTGAAGATTGTTATCAGTAATCATGCATGGATCTGGTTCATAAGAATGAGCCTTAGGCTCTGATACCACTTGTTGGTCCATGAAATCCGAGTAAAACAAGAACATATTTATTGATAAGAATAAATTGTTACAAGATTACTCAAAACCTATTAGATTACATGATAACATCTTCAACTTCTTAAAGGGGATAATTCCGGTTTTATCATCCCCTTAGGTGAGGGTTTTTCCTCTTGACAAATAATCTCTCACTGATCCAAGCTATGCTTGATGATTCAGTGAGAGGGATGTTCCTATCAACTAATACACTATGTGTATATTTTTGCTTGTTTAGGAATCCATACTAAATCTATTACAATAGCAAACTATATATACTGGAAAGATAAACAAAGTCAAGATGGGTAGGTGAGATTTGACATCCACTTGCTGTGAGTTGACATCCACTTGCTGTGTGAGTTGTCATCCACTTGGTGTGAGTTGTCATCCACCAAGTGGTCTCTCTTGTACTTTGTCTGACTTCTTTGTTGGAAGTTCCCGCCCATTTATCAGTCTGCTTGTAGAGATAGTATCTTCAGGGTCACTGAGACATTTGTCAATTCTCAGTGATACTGGTGTTGTTTGTAGCTCGTATACTTTACTCACTGACACCGTCTCAGTAAGTAAATGTTTCTTCAACAACGGGCTTTTTACAACACTCACTGATTTCTTTATCAGTGAGTAACCCACTATTTTATCAGTGGGTTTGGCTATTTTATGTTCAAATCTTGTCAGGGAACTTGGGGCAAATTCTTGACCCAACAGCCGGGTATTTCACTTTCAGTCCAATTTTTCAAAAAGTTTCGGATTTGGATCGAGAGTCGTTTGATTTTCTTGTTACTGGTTTTTTTAATCGAGAGGGTATTTTCATGTTTAGTTACGGGAGGGTTGATTGTGATGTAAGTGTTGGTTTGGATTCTTTTTTTTTTTTCCTTTTCCAGATCTGAGTTTATAGATCTGTTTTGTGTGCGTGTGTTTGAGGACATATGTGAGTTGTTGTTGTGATTTCTTATAGTGATGAAGATGATGTGTTTAGATTAAGGGGTTTTTTTTTTTTTTTTTTTTTTTTTTTTTTTTTTTTTTTTTTTTTTTTTAAATATAAATGTGATAACGGTGTTAAAAAATGGACTGAACTTGTTACGGGTCGTTGGATTTTGGAGTGGATCCGAGACTTTTTAAACTATTGGACTGAAAGTGAAATACCCGGTAAAAACCACAAGGACAAAAAATGTAGTTAACTATTTTTTTTTAGAAAATAACAAAATAAAAGGTCGCTTAAAGTACACACAAGTCGCTTAACTTAGGTCGCTCAAAAAGGACACGCCTTTATAGCTTACACATGCAGAAAATGTACATGTCACTTGGCGACTTCTTATTAAAAGTAAAAAAGTCGCAAGTCGCTCGGTCTAGTTTGGGAAGAGCACTTTTTTTTGTCTAGTAAAGTTATAAAAGTTGAGCGACTGGTCTAATGTCAGAATTTTGTCTTTGATTTATGGTAGGGACTAGGGAGGACCACATATGTAAATGGTAATTGTAAAGGAAGAAGACTTTGGTCCACAATGCAAGTGTTGTATACTTGTATGGACTTAAAAGCTTCAGTGTTCATGTTACTAACGTGTATGTGGGACTAAGACCCAAAGACAAGTACTAATGACTCAAATTTCCAAACGTGCTAGCAGTGGTCAAAGTCATTGATAATTCATGTCTACATTGTCAATAATTCAAATGAAAGAGAGACAAAATTTTGCTCAAAAAAAAATGAGATACAAAATCAATTATTGGGGCATGGATGACCACCCGAGGAGCCTTTTTTTTTTTTTTTTTTTTTAATTATTATGATTTTGGACTTTCGGAGGACTTTGTTAATCTAAACACTTTGAAACTCGGTTTTGATGCGGTAACTAAATCCATGACTCGGGTCTTCTAGAGGTATCAAAATCGTGTTTGGTTAGTTTTAAAAACTCTGAAAAAGCATATACTTAAAAGGTTAAAGTCTTATCTTGTTCTAGATGATTCATAGGAAAAAGTATATCAAAACCAGTGTTTGTAAAACCGAACCGGATTTCATACGGTTTTCGGTTTTTTCCGGTTGAAATAGTGAACCAAACGAACCGGCTCGGGTCTTTTTTTCCAATTGAACAGACCGGTCCGGTTGGGTTTCAAAACACTGATCAAAACTAATCGGTTCGAGTGCATCGATTGGTCTCACAACCCATATGAATATGGTATATGTGTTCTCAGATGCTCAGATTCACACATAAGATATGCACTTAATTTGTTGGATCAATTTGTTTAAGCAGACTCATTTAGACTGGTTGGGTTCGTAAATACCCAATTATCTTAAAACAGGATTTGAACACAAATTAAGCCAAGTGTTTAACAACCGAGAACAATTCAAGTCACTGAGTGAACAGTAACTCAGTGAGTCATCTTCAGGAAGCTTAAGGAGAATTCAAGAAGAAGGATTCACTCATCAGGAAGGCGGGACTCCCTGAGTGGGACTTAAGCCAAAGAAGAAGATGATGGGTTCAGTGAGTACTGACAAGAGCTCACTGAACCCCTCAGTCTCCTCACAACAACAAAGACTGTTGACTAAAGACTGAAGACCAAGACTGAATCTATTGCCTGAAAGAAAGGCGGGATCGAGCGGGAAAGTTTAAAGGAGATAAGGATGAGTCTTATCGCCGCCAAAGTAAACTTACCTTATATGGCTTGAAGATGTGAAGTGTCATAACTGACAATTGGAAAGCTTCTTTAAGATAATCCCAAAATAGATTCTTGGAACTGACAAAAGACTGTAGTGCTTTTGTCAGACTAGACTAGGTTTTCCTTTTGTACTTTTAGTCACGGGTTGATCTTTTATACTTGTGTATAAATAGGATAGATGGGGAGAAAAGTGAGTCAAGGTTTGTGCATTAAAAGCTTAGACTTTCGCAAACCCACTTTTCTCCTCCAAAGAACAACCTCATCCCTGAGATAGCTCAGTGGGTCCTTTTTGTTGTCACTTAAGAACAGCTTGAGTTTAGAGAGGAGAACACCATACCTTGTCTATTCAATCCCAAGTGTTTATTCCGCAAAACACTTGGGTAATAGATTCTTTTGATTAATTTCTAATAAGAATTTAAACGTTGAAAAACCTTTGTTGTTTTTATCTTTACGTTATTACTTATTTGGTAAAATTAATCATACATTTTATCAGTCTTAGTACACGATTAGGATAACTTTGTAGTTATTTCTATAAGTGTAACGGGAACAACAAGTGGTATCAGAGCCTCTAGTTTATAAAATCTTTTCAAAACTAAGAGTGCTCAAGGTTTTTAAAACCAAGATCCTACTATGGCTGATATCAATGTACCCCAGCTAGTCGATAAAAAGGGAGGTAGCTATTCAGCTGTTGCTCCTAGACTTGAAGCTGGAAAATTTAGCAAGTGGAAAAAGCGCATGCTTTGCTACTTGACTGGTATGGAACCATACTACATCACTTGTATCAATGAAGGTCCCTATGTCCCAAAAACTGCTGAAGGTTTAATCAAACCTGAAGCTCAGTGGACTATTGATGAGAGAAGAGTGGTCAACCAAGACCAGCGCCTGAGAAGCATCATTATATCTTGTCTTCCTGACGATATAATGGAATCAGTCATTAACTGTACCACAGCCAAACAAACATGGCTTGACTTGGTTAATAGCTTCGAAGGTCCCTCAGATACCAAGGAAAATAGGATCATGGATCTTAAACTTGAGTATAATACTTTCAGGGCCAAAGACTCTGAAAGTCTCTCTCAGACCTATACCAGGTACAAGACCCTGATAAATGAGTTGTCCAATGATGGTGTAGTTTTGTCTAAGCATGAGATCAATGTTGGCTTTGTCAACAGTCTCCCTGAGAAGTGGCTAAACTTCTCTCAGGGCCTTAGGAATGCAAATCACATTCAGACCCTTGAGCTTGCTGAGATCTATGGGAAGTTTGTCTATGAAGACAACTTAATCTCAAGGAGATACCCAGACTCAAAGAAAGCTCTTGAGACCAAAAAGGCCCTGACCTCCTCACCCATATCAACTGCCATCTATTCTAATGGTATTGTGAAGGATTTTCAAGAGGATTCTGATGATGAGGTTGATGATAGAACCAGTGAGGAGTACCTAAGTGACTTACACTTGGAATTCCAAGAAAGGGCACTCCTTGCAAATTCAAAACGGTTTATCAAAAGAAATTAGTCAAAATTTTCAAAAGCTAAAACAAATGAGACCACTGGATGTTTTAAATGTGGTAAAAAGGGTCATTTTACTAAAGACTGTTACTCAAAAACAACCTCAGAACCTTCTTACAAATTTTCTGGGAACAGTTCTTCTTCAGGAACTAGCAAGTTTCAACCTAAAATGTTTCAGTCTTCTCAAACTTCTCAAAGCAGTCAAAAAGATTTTGAAACTAAGTATAGGAAAGCTAAAGCTAAGCTTGCTCTTCTTGAGGCCACTCCCTCAGTCTCTCAGGCTCAGGCTCCCAAACCTGTTCAGACCAAGAACAAGGTCCTTATGGCTGAAGCTTATGACTGGGATGAAGAAGAGGTCTCTGATGATGAAGAAGTTCATGTGAGTGCACTGATGGCACTTTCTGATGGTGATCAGCTGGCTGTTGGAAAGAGCCATGCTAGAAATGGAGAATGGGTCAACATCACAATGAAGAAGGTAAACATTTTACTTTCTATAGATGATGATTCTGATTGGCAGTCTTATTTGAACTATATTTCTGTAGATCTTAAGTTTGTAGAAGAACAAAGGCTGAATTTACTTTCAAAATATAATAATCTTGTGTTAGAATTGAATAAATGTAGAGATGAATTGCTTGTACTTAAACAAACCAAGTTAGAAGTTGTCACACTACAAATTCAAAACACTGAGATTTTGAAAAAGAATCAAGCCCTTCAAAATGAACTTAACAAAGAAAAGGCTGTCATAGAAAGCTGGACTAAAAAGAACCCAAGAGTCTATGAATCTGTCAGTCTAATTCCTAGTGAAAATAAGAAAATCATAGGAGGAGACAAACTCACTGACAACCCCAGTGAGACTGACAAAGAAAAGGCTTTTATTCCAGCTGGCTTATCTTTTGAGCAAGAGATGAAACCCAAGTCAAATGACTGGATTTTCAGGGACAACCCAGTCAGTAAGTTACCCAACTTTGAGACTGAAAAAATCTTGCTTTCTGAAAGTCAGGCTCTGAAAAGTATGCTAGGACTCACTGATCAACCTAGTAGTACTGAGTCAATCACTGAATCAGAATAAGAATCAGTTGCACCTCTCCCACCACTGAAAGTCCTTCAGGGAGCTTCTCCAAGCTCAGACCTCACACCATTGGTCTACTCTGAACATTCTCCAAAAGAGAAATCAGGACTGGGAAAAACAATCCTGAAAAGGCAAATCCCTGAGGTCTCAGTAAATATTGATGACTCATCAACTTCAGTCCCTTCTGAAGTTAAAACAGAAAACCCTGACTCAAAAATTTATCAGTTGGCTGAGCTTGTCAGGAAGCTGAGTGAGAAGATAGAATCTTCTGAGAAAACTCCTAAATCTAAGATTAAGGAAACAAAATCAGCTTCCACAAGTTCCAAACCAAAACCAAAGCCCACCAAACCTCTGCTGAAATGTGAGCTGTGTCACTTTACCAATCATTCCACTGATGATTGTTATAGAATCATTTACTGCATGATATGCAAAAAGGAAGATCACAGAACATCTGATCATCAATCATACACAGCCTCATCAAAGATGGCAAACTTTAAAGCAGTTGCTCATAAGTATCCATCTGATTCAAAGCAGAAAATGAAACAAAAGGCAAAGCCTTTTGAACCTTGCCCTCATTGTGGATTCAATGACCACCTCCCTGAGGATTGTCTAATGGACACATGTTGTGACTTATGTGGTGATCCCACTCATGACACCTCAGGACATGAGGAGGTTATTCAGGCAAGAAGAGGAATGACCAAACCATCCTCTCAGTCTACTGAGTCATCCACTGCTATCTAATGCAAAATTTGTGGGAGCTCAGTCCACTCCACCACTGACCATGAATCATTGTCTACTTTTAAGCAGGCCATTAAAGCCAAGCCCTCCAAGAAGAGGGGTCCTAGAAAGAACTAATTCAGTTTACAATTTGTGCAGAGACATGTCAGGGAGCCAATTTGGCATCTAGATAGTGGATGTTCAAGGAGCATGACTGGTGTGAAAGAATATCTGCACAAATATGTAGAGGAACCAGGACCCAAGGTGGTATTTGCTGATAACTCATCATGTCTCACTGAAGGGTATGGTTCAGTAAACTGCAATGGTATAGTCTTTACTAGGATAGCTTATGTAAATGGCATTAAGTATAATCTGATCAGTGTCAGTCAACTATGTGATGCAAAGTACATAGTTCAGTTTGATGATAGGCAAGGAACCATCTTCAATGCAAACAAGGAAGTTGTCCTTATTGCACCAAGAAGGCAAGATGTTTATGTGTTAGACATGACCAGTCTAACTCAGAATGGAACTTGTCTCTTTACTAAGGCCACTGAGACCCTCAACTGGCTTTGGCATAAGAGACTCTCCCATCTGAACTTCAAGAACATAAATCATCTTGTGAAACAAAACAAGGTCCTTGGCTTACCATCTCTTGTGTTTTCAAAGGACAAACCATGCTCAGCTTGTGAAAAAGGCAAACACAAGAGAGCATCCTTTAAAACAAAAACCAACTTTTCCATCAGGAACTGCCTACACTTTCTTCATATGGATCTCTTTGGGCCCATCAGTCCTAGATCTATTAATCATGAGAAGTATACTCTGGTCATTGTGGATGAATACTCAAGATACACTTGGGTTTACTTCCTGACCAAAAAGAGTCAGGCAACAGAAACTATCATGTCCTTTGTCAGGAACATTGAAAATCAGAATGACATTAAGGTCAAACAGATTAGGACTGACAATGGGACAGAGTTCAGGAACCATAAACTTGAAAGTTTCTGTGATGAGAAAGGAATCCAACAAAACTTTTCCTCACCTTACACACCTGAACAAAATGGTGTGGCTGAAAGAAAAAACAGAACACTCATTGAAGCTGCAAGAACAATGTTAAATGGATCAGTCCTCTCCAAACATTTTTGGACTGAAGCAGTCAAAACTGCCTGTTATACTCAGAACAGATCCATCATTGTCAAGAGACATAGCAAAACTCCTTATGAGTTATTCAAGGGAAGAATCCCTGACATCAGCTACTTTCATGTCTTTGGGTGTCCTGTATTTATTCATAATCACAAGGATCACTTAGGGAAATTTGATGCGAAAGCTGATGATGGATACTTCCTAGGATATTCCCTTGTCTCAAAAGCCTTCAGGGTGTTCAACACAAGGAGACAACAAACTGAGGAAACATTCCATGTTACCTTTGATGAGAGCACTGAAGCTATCAGGTTCTCAAGTGCCTCAGTGGAAGAAATAGGAATCAATGATTCATCCAGATATCCTCCTGATGAATATGATCCTGAAAACAATTCTTCCACTCAGTATCAAGCAAATGCTGATATCTCCTATCACATTATCCCTCACAACCTCCCTTACCCAACCATCACTGAGTTTATTGAAGCACAAACAAACACTGATACATTAAATCAGTCTGTTCAAAGTGCTCAGGAACCAACCAATCTCAGTGATCAGCCAACCCATTCAGACACTCAAGATCCTGATAATTCCCAAGTGTCTAAACCTGATCCTACACCTCCACCAAATCAGGCCTCCACAAGTTCCAATCAGTATCCTAGACCTCAGGACAGTTGGACTAGGTCTCAGGACATAGAACTTGTCGACATCATTGGAGAGCCTACTAAAGGCATGCTCACTAGAAGCATGGCTGCTAACCTTAGGGCAGCCTCAACCAATGAATGCCTATTTGTGGATTTCATTTCCACCATTGAACCCAAAAGTGTCAAAGAAGCACTTACACATCCTAGTTGGGTTCAGGCCATGCATGATGAACTGGAACAATTTGACAGAAATAAGGTAATGACCTTAGTCAAATGTCCTGATGGTGTTACAGTCATTTGCATGAAATGGGTATTCAAAAACAAATCTGATGAAAATGGCATAGTCATCAAAAACAAGGCCAGACTGGTTGCCAAAGGCTACAACCAACAAGAAGGCATTGACTATGAGGAAACATTTGCACCAGTTGCAAGAATGGAAGCCATCAGGATCTTCCTTGCATTTGCAACCTACATGAACTTCAAAGTGTACCAAATGGATGTTAAAAGTGCATTCTTAAATGGCTCACTGAAAGAAGAAGTTTATGTCCAACAGCCTCCTGGATTTGAAAGTTGTGAGTTCCCTGACTATGTTTGTAAGCTTGACAAAGCCCTTTATGGACTGAAGCAAGCTCCCAGGGCATGGTATAAAGCTCTCTCATCCTTCCTGATCCAAAACAAATTTGTCAGAGGCAAGATAGACAACACCTTGTTTATCTACAAAACAAAAGATGATGTCATACTTGTTCAAGTATATGTTGATGACATCATCTTTGGCTCAACAAGTTACAAACTTTGCAAACAGTTTGAAAAGATGATGGCAAAGAAATTTGAAATGAGCATGATGGGAGAACTGACTTATTTTCTTGGCTTGCAAATCAAGCAGACTGATAAAGGAACCTTTATCAGTCAAGAGAAGTATGTCAGAAGCATACTGAAGAAGTATGATCTCAGTGACTGTGCCTCAGTCAAGACTCCCATGGTTCCACCAAACAACCTTGGTTATGACCTAACTGGTAAACCTGTCAATCAGACTCTATTCAGAGGAATGATTGGGTCACTGATGTATCTCCTTGCATCAAGACCTAACATCCAATTCTCAGTATGTTTGTGTGCCAGATATCAATCTGATCCAAGAGAATCTCATCTCACTGCTGTGAAAAGGATCCTCAGGTACCTGAAAGGAACCCCAAGCCTTGGATTATACTATCCTAAGTGCTCAGGCTTTGATCTCAAGGGATACTGAGACTTTGACTATGCTAGTTGCAACATGGATAGGAAAAGCACCTCAGGCTCTTGCCAATTTCTTGGTGGAAAATTAGTCTGTTGGAGTGCCAAGAAGCAACAATCAGTTGCCATGTCCTCAGCAGAAGCTGAATATGTTGCAGCAGCTAGCTGTTGTGCAAATGTACTTTGGATGAAAAGTCAGCTCAGTGACTATGGAATTCAGTATAAGATGGTACCCATCTTTTGTGATAACACAAGTGCAATTGCAATATCCAACAACCCTGTTCTTCATCAAAGAACAAAACACATTGATATCAGATATCATTTCATCAGGGACCATGTCATGAATGGTGACATTGAATTACACTTCATCCCTACTGAATATCAGTTAGCTGATATCTTCACCAAACCTTTGGATGAACCAACTTTCACAAGACTGAAAGCTGAATTAGGAATGTTGGATATCGAGAATCAGTCCACTGATTGAATCCTTCCAACTGAAGTGTAAGTTCTTAAAACCTCAGGTCCCTGACTCAATGTGTTCATCAGTGAACAAGATCACTGAATCACCCTTCCTGAACCTCTCAGTGAATGAATAGTCATTCAGGGTCCTCAAGATGTCATTCAATGCTAACTTAAATGCTCCAAGTATTTAGTTAGTAAATGTCCTAGGTTGGTGACTGACCTCTTATTTAATATAGGAATATATGTCTCTTTATCCTTCTGGCATACACATCTTGGGCCCCCACTTTCCCACTTGGCATTAATTGCCTCTCCAATCACATAATAGAAATGTGATGACTCAGCTCTGCAAATTACACTTTTTGCAGATGGCACAACTGTTCACCATGACAGTTGCCGAATACATGGGGAAGTGGAAACGTGGCATTAAATGCGGATTTCAAAAATTTTATAAAACAATTTTCAAAATTTAGAGACTAACCGCTTTATGCCCAAAATACCCTCAACCTCCACTTCCCTATAAAAACCCAAACAAAAGATAACACACACACGTTTTATTTAGAAATCTTAAGCAAACTCTTGCCCTTTTCTCTATCAAACAAATTGTGTGTGTTCTTAGCAATTAGAAACCCAGACCATTTTTTTTCGACCAAAACCCTAACACAAAAATGGCATCTTCTAATGCTATCACCCTCGCCCCAAATGTGAATTTTCCAATGGAGGGCGTGGACATGACCAAAAACAACGTGGTTGGAAATTTCCACTACCCCCAACAATATGCGGGGTACAAGGATGTGGTTAAGTACTTACATAACTACTTCCTTGCCACAGCCTTTACCAAAACCCCATCAGTCATTTATCATGACTACCTCAGGGAGTTCTGGTGTACCGCAACTGCTACTAGCCCTAAGGACACCAGAGAATCAATCATCACATTCACTGTGATGAATGGGAAGAAACCCCTCTCCCTAGACTACAAGACCTTTCTCAAGGCCACTGGTCTTGATTTCGCCCAGACCTTTGAGGCAAACCCTACTGACCAGGAAATTAAAGCAGAAATGCTATTCCTTGGGCCTCATGATGCTAAGCGTCCCACTTTGTCTCCTGAAGCATTATTAGAAAAGGCTCCCATAGTGAAGACATGGTTTCACCCATCTGGAGACTCATGATGACATTTGTCATTCAAGTCCTAGGAGGGAATAAATCCTCCACTGAGCAAGTGAACTCATCACAACAAATGATGATGTTCAGTCTCTTGGAGGGTAGAAAAATTGATATCGGGGGTATAATCTTCCGAGACCTCGTTGCCAAGCTCTCAGGGAAACATAGGCAAAGACACATGTCTTATCCTAGGTTCATTTCCTGTACGCTTCAGGACCTTCTTGGTTCTGACTACTTAAGGTTTGATGATCAAGGTACAAAACCTGACGTCTTGCATAAGACCAATTTTAGTAGTGACATCACTGAGGCACAACCCACCGCCCTGAACAACTACATGTTAGTAGTCATTCAGGGTGATAATGCAAGCTTCCCAGTACCTTCACCAACCAAGAAGGTGAAGAAGAAGAAAGCGGGACAGTCCAGTAAGGTGGTTAGACCTAAACCACTCGTCACTGAGACTGTTGCCTCAGGCACCCTTAACATTGTGGCCCAGACTTCTGAGACACCCTCAACAGAGACCCTTCTGACCACAAAACAACCGTCACCGGAGGTCACTAAGAAATCATCATCAGTGTCCTCGGACAAACCCTTTCCACATGTTTCCTTTGACATAAACAAGTCAGAGGGATCAGGAACATCCACCCATTCACATCCCAATGAAGGCACTGATAAATCACAATCAGAGCCTGAGGGAGTATAGGGTTCTATATCCTCAGTGGGGCAGCACTACTCCACTAAGAAGGGGACCCACACCCACTCACATCCCGCTAATGTCTCTGAGAAATCACACTCAGAGTCTCAGGGAGTTCAGGACCCTAAATCCCCAAAAGGACAGACCAATCCTGATGGGAAGGGGGTCCATACATCTTCACAAGGAGTGTCTCATGATTCCACTGGAAAACACCCATCAGTGGATGAAGGCGCTCAGGGGGACAAAGACTTGGAGGGATATAAACCACCCGCCGATACGGAACCCAAACCCACCTCAGGCATCTCAGGCACTTTTGTTCTCTCGGGAACTGACCCTAAAAGTCAGGCTGGGCAAACCCCCCCAGTTATTATGACTAGTCAGGCTGGTCAAACCCCACCAGTTATTATGACAAAAGAGTCAGAACCTGGCCACAACGAAGGTGAGCCCTCTTCTGAGGGGGAGCCGGATATCCTGAAGGCTCCTTCTCTGGCTGACTATGAAAATTTGTTAGCTGATGAGTCAGAGGAGGAGATTGATTTTGGTGATGATGATATCCCTGATGCTGAGGAGGAAATGGAGAGTCAATTAAGCCCTCCTCAGCCCTCTAAGCAACAACATTCTTCTCCTCCTCCTGAGGATCAACCACCCAGTTCCCCAACAACCTCATCATCATCATCAGGTGCTTCAGCCACTCCTGAGTGGTTGCAAAAGTATGACGATGCTCGTCCGGCCTCTGAAAGGCAAGTGGCCAAATTCCTTCGCAAAGCCAACGAAGGTCTTTACAATATACTCACGGATGAGCAATGGGATAAGCACACTAAAGTGGCAGCCTCCTATGCCGACTTCAGGGCCTCTGTAGAAGAATCTCAGGAAAAGATTCTTCAGGTCGCCAAACTGACTGATAAACAACTTGGCGACCTGAACAGATCTGCAGATGAAATAGCCAATGGACAGCATCAGGAACTCTCCAACATCCTCAAGGCTATTGAATCAGTCCAAGAACAACTTGCAGATGATCCCACCTTAATCAAGAGACTGGATGCCTACTTGTCCTCTCAGACGTCCACCTCCACCAACATCTCTGAGCTTCTAAAGCTCCTTCAGGGGGTAGATCTTCAAGGTCTTAGGACGCAGCAGGATTCAATTCATCAGGCTGTTATTGAATCCAAGGAGCACCTGATCAAAATTTCATCAGCCTATGATCAGCTCTCAACAACACATAATGAGCTGATCAACCACTACACCACCCAAGTCACTGAACTCTCTACCAACCAGTCGGCAATGGTTGCCGAATTAAGTGCCCTGAAGAATGAGACTTCTGACACCAAGTCTATGGTCTCTAGCATCCTATCCATTCTTCAGGCCTCTCATGTTACTCCAACTCCTCAGTCAGTAGGTGTCTCCACTGAAGTTCCACCATCTGCTGAGGGGGAGAAAAATGATGATCCAATCCCTGATCCTACTTCCGCTTTGGTGACTGTCCCTGGAACATCCACCAGTCAACCTCCTCCCATTGACAAAGGGAAGAAAATCATGGTGACTGAAACAAACTCTCCTCCTGAAGCACGCTTAGTCAAGGCTTCAACTGAAAGAAGTGCAGATCCTGATGCACCATTCTATGTTGATTTAGAGGATGGGAGAAGGGTCTATGGGACTCAGGAAGAACTTGCTGAAATCTTACACCAAGAAGATCTCAGGAAAGACCAAGAGAAAGAGCAGGAACTCAACAGGTCTGTAATTTCTGAGGTTGCCAAGGAGGAAATTAAGGAGTCTGATAAAGAAATTCAGGGAGATGAATTCATCAGGATACAAGCCCAACTTCTTCAAAAACACAACAAACAAGCCAAACTTAAGGAAGAAAGAAGGCAACTAATATATGAGAGGTACGTATGGCACATGACCAAAACCAAGGATAAAGGCACAATCACTGACATCACCATTCATAACACCAAACCCTTAAGCATAACAATTCATAGTGGGCCAAGAAAGTCTGAACATCTTCCAACAATCAAATTTTCAGACTATGGGTTAAGAGAATGGGATATGATGATGCCCATCCTGAGGAAGAAAACCTCAAGCAAGAATGCCCCAACCCTCATCAAGTCTCTAAGTGCTAAGTATGAGGAACTCTCAAAAGTGGCCAAAAGTCTTGGAATTGACCACGAGAGGGCACTTGCTTCTCAGGGACTGACTATCCCTGAACTTACTCAGAAGACCGGGAAGAAAAGAAAAGTTGTGGCTCTTGAACCTGAACAATACATAGCTGCACTTCACTGCAACAGGACTACTCCTCAGGGAGTCAAGTTCCGTCCCAACCTGGTCATCAAGAAACCTGAGTATGGTATCTTCTTTGTGGATGAATTTGGTCAGGAAGCCTTTCAGAGAGTCTCTGACATTGATAAAGTGGAAACGACAACACTCCTCGCCTATAAACTGATGGCGCTTAATATCAGGAGTCCTGATAATGAGGAGTTTGTCAAGCTGATGGATCAAATGATGAAGGAACGTCCTGATAAAGAGGTGTTGATGTCAAAGAAGGCGAAACTAGAACTCATGGGTATCCTTCAGGAACCTTGAGTATTTTGTTTAGATGTTAGGACTTTGTAATAATATGAATAAATGTTGGTCCATGTTTATGTTATATCAGTGTCCTTAACTGTCTTCTTATATATTCAGTATAAGAAGAAGCCTTTAGCTCACTCATACTGATCAAAACACTTAGGCATAATTTATATCCAAATAGGGGGAGATTGTTGGGTTCGTAAATACCCAATTATCTTAAAACAGGATTTGAACACAAATTAAGCCAAGTGTTTAACAACCGAGAACAATTCAAGTCACTGAGTGAACAGTAACTCAGTGAGTCATCTTCAGGAAGCTTAAGGAGAATTCAAGAAGAAGGATTCACTCCTCAGGAAGGCGGGACTCCCTGAGTGTGACTTAAGCCAAAGAAGAAGATGATGGGTTCAGTGAGTACTGACAAGAGCTCACTGAACCCCTCAGTCTCCTCACAACAACGAAGACTGATGACTAAAGACTGAAGACCAAGACTGAATCTATAGCCTGAAAGAAAGGCGGGATCGAGCGGGAAAGTTTAAAGGAGATAAGGATGAGTCTTATCGCCGCCAAAGTAAACTTACCTTATATGGCTTGAAGATGTGAAGTGTCATAACTGACAATTGGAAAGCTTCTTTAAGATAATCCCAAAATAGATTCTTGGAACTGACAAAAGACTGTAGTGCTTTTGTCAGACTAGACTAGGTTTTCCTTTTGTACTTTTAGTCACGGGTTGATCTTTTATACTTGTGTATAAATAGGATAGATGGGGAGAAAAGTGAGTTAAGGTTTGTGCATTAAAAGCTTAGACTTTCGCAAACCCACTTTTCTCCTCCAAAGAACAACCTCATCCCTGAGATAGCTCAGTGGGTCCTTTTTGTTGTCACTCAAGAACAGCTTGAGTTTAGAGAGGAGAACACCATACCTTGTCTATTCAATCCCAAGTGTTTATTCCGCAAAACACTTGGGTAATAGATTCTTTTGATTAATTTCTAATAAGAATTTAAACGTTGAAAAACCTTTGTTGTTTTTATCTTTACGTTATTACTTATTTGGTAAAATTAATCATACATTGTATCAGTCTTAGTACACGATTAGGATAACTTTGTAGTTATTTCTATAAGTGTAACGGGAACAACATTTAGACTGGTTTGAAGTTTTATCAATTAGTGGGGGTTGTTTTGGCCGTTAATAAACAATGCTACTTTGCATGTGATCTGGATCGCTAGAAATGAAGCAGTTATATCAAGAGGTCGCATGTTGGCTCAAGTGTTCAGCTCCATAAAACTGAAAACTATTTGAGAGAGCTCTTTACAAAGCTCATCACTACCATGTTTGGTATCCTCAACCTTCACTATTTTTATAATTCACTCAGCACACTTATCTATAACTACATTACTCTACTCACCTTTATAATTGCATCAGATTCTCAAAAGGTCGTTTAGTTTTCTTATTAGATGATAAATATCCGACTTACCCATAAGCTTAGGTCAAATATCTATCATCTATTAGATCTAGTCTCAAATGCTAATGAAAGATATGTTGGATAAGAAAGGCCTATTGGCCCGACTAACTTGTTTAGGCATGTTTAGCTCTAGAGTCGATTTGTTTTGTTTTCTATTTAAGTCTTGTAATTACAGTTATTCATTGAATCTACAGTTTTTAGTATTTACTTGATTTCTACATAGTATCAAGAGCTAGGTCGAAGACAAAAAATAAGAATAAGAATAAGAATAAGAATAAGAAGAAGAATAAGAAGAAGAAGAAAAAAAAAAAAAAAAAAACCGATTCAGTTTTGCAATGGTGTTGGCGTTGGTGATTGTGATCTTATAGTGTTAACTAATCCGATTATGTCTTGAGTAGTTATGTGCAACATCTCGACATCAACTTGTTCTGGTTACACATTCTTATATGTCTGCTTTCGCATTACGTTTGGTTTTGCATTTGTCTAACTTCACATGTGGTTCTGCATCTGGTTCCGCTTGGTTTTATCTGAATATGCCTGTTTGAATCTGTTTGTCTGCTGCATATGTCTGTCTGAATCTGCTCTTCGTCTACCTCTGTTCGGATCCCTCTGTTGAATCTGTGTCTGTCTGCCTTAATCTGCTCTTCGTCTACCTCTGTTCGGATCTCTGTACAGAATTGGTATCTGTCTCTCTACATCTGTTCGCCTGAATATGCTCTTCGTCTACCTCTGTTCGGAACTCTCTGCTGAATCTGCATCTGTCTGTCTACACCTGTCCGTCTAATTTTGGAGTTTTCTTGTCAAACTCTCAATTTAGCATTTTGAGTTTGAGAAGGGATGTTAAATAATAAAGGCATATTAGCCCGACCCACTTGTTTAGGCCTGTTTAGCTCTAGGGTTTATTTTTTCTGTTTTCTATTTAAGCTCTTGTAATTAGGGCTGAGCAAAACTGACCGAAACCGAAAAATCCTGAAAAAGTGACCGAAATCGAGTGTCCCGAAACCGAACCGGCAACCTTCGGGTCAGTTCTCGGTTCTAGGTTTTAGGAAAAGTTGGTATCGGGTAGAGTCGGTCGGGATGGATCGGGACAAAAACCGAAGAAATAAGTGCAGTTTTGGGAAATACAATCGAAACCGAAACCGACCTAGACAAACCGAACCGACCCGAGTCCTATTCGGTTCGGTTTTGGGATACTATTTTCACCCTTTTCTGAATCGGGCTGGGTCGGGACGGGTCGTGTCGGGTCGGTATTCAGCCCGATGCTCAGCCCTACTTGTAATTACAGTTATTCACTGAATCTACAGTTTTCAGTATTCCCTTGATTTCTACAAGATATACTTCTTTTATGGTCTCAATCTTCACTTTCGTCGAAGTTAAAATTATTATGAGTTGATATATGCAAAGGTGGAAATCGAGTCGTGTTGGGTTGACCTATTTTAGTTTGTGGGTTGTTATAACTTTTACCTTAATACGACTAGTTTATTAATCGTGTCAACAAACTCAACCTTAACCCAGACCCGCATAACCCGTATAACTCGTTTGTGACCTATTTAGCTTGTTAAAATAAATACGTCAAGCGGTGAAAAAGTTTGGTTGTTTTCGATTCAATTATTTAAAAACCGATATAATAATTTAAAAATGATAAAACATAACAAATAAATAACCATATAACAATTTCAATTATAGCCAAGTTATAATCGTAATAAAATGTCATATTAAGTAAATAACAAAACACATTAAATCCTCACTTAGGGACCATAGAAATTTTTTCGGGTACTGATGGACCCAACAAATAAACACTTTACCTTCACTTTTACCAAAACGAACCATCTAAACCTGTTTTTACCAAAATCGACACTTTGGGCGAGCAAAATGGGGCGAGCAAGCATTTGCTCTCCATGTTCTCTGTCTTGTAGCGAGGCGGAGTGCAATTGGAAGGGAGAGCAAAATATTTGATCTCCATGTTCTTTGTCTTGTAGCGAGGCGGAGAGCAATTGGGAGGGAGATCAAAGCATTTGCTCTCCACGTTCTTTGTCTTGTAGTGAGGATATGTGGGTTAAATTAATTGGAGAGCAAGTGGTTTGCTCGCCCAAAGTGTCGATTTTGGTAAACTCCTTTGAAAGTGTTTATTTTTGTAATTAAGTGTGGGA
Source organism: Artemisia tridentata subsp. tridentata (assembly GCA_021014915.2). Classification (NCBI taxonomy): domain Eukaryota; kingdom Viridiplantae; phylum Streptophyta; class Magnoliopsida; order Asterales; family Asteraceae; genus Artemisia; species Artemisia tridentata. Next base: position 155,507,767 of record CP139503.1, on the reverse strand, counting down.
AGTATTTGTTGTGGTAATTGATTTTTAAATCTAAGCCCAAAATAAAATCCAAGCTATATATTTTACTTTTAGAGGCTTATGTAATTAAATGTATTCACATATTACTTCATCGATCCAAACATGGCCCGTTTATTTAAACAGATTGACATGTTTGACCCAAATGTGTATAATTTCGTGGTCATGCTTGATATATATGTGTGTGCATGCTCACTAAAAAACTATGCGATAAATGGCTTTGTACTAGCCAAATATTAACTAGTATTTGTTTTATCCTTTCCCCCGGCGTCTTGTTAGAGAATTTTAATGAAAATTTTCATGAAAAGCTAACCAAACTACTCGTATTATTTGCTACTTTGATGCATACAAGTAGAGGAAGTCTGAAACAAAATAGTGATACAAAATTTAGAAGGGTCCCCCCTTCTCTTTCACACTAAAAAAACTGACTTGCTTTTTATGATAAAAGTGACAAAGCTTTGATGAATGATGAGTATACTATAAATGTATGTGATATTAAGGCAATTATAGGCGGGGCAATTGCATATATACCCACTAAAACTTGCATATTTGCATATATACCCAAAACATGCTTAACTTGCATTGTAAATCATGCATTAAAAACTTGTATTTTGGGGAAATATGCAAGTTTTTGAGTTTTAGTGGGTATATATGCAATTCTCCCATATTAAGGCAATTATAGGTAGCTAACTAGGTTTATCCTCAACCAGTTTTCATTAAGTTACAGATTGAGCATTATTTGCATACGAATAATGATCGATTCGGAATAAGTATAAAGGTGATTAATACCGGGATCTTATGCCTTGTAATTCATATTTACAATTAATAACATGATGCACTTATGAAGGATGAATAGTTCAATACATGATATACATTATGAAAATGTAAAATAAATTTAGAATACCAAAGTAGTTAACTAAGGATTTATATTTTTAGTACCCTAAATTATCGAAGTCAAAAAATATATAAACTTTACTCATGTAAGACACTTTTATTCATAGAGTAAATTGCAAAAATCATACTTGTGGTTTGTCATATTTGGCACTAATCATCCTTTACCTATACTATTGGCAAATATCATCCCTACGAGGGAAAACGTCTGACACATTACATCCCTCGTTAAATTAATAGAGGGGTAATATGGCCATTTAAGCATGTTAGATAATGACATGGTTGTTTTATATATTTTTTTTAATTGATGTATTTTCAAGTTGTCAACATATGATTGGTAACTATTTTTGTTGTATTTAATATTCTCTCATTTTCCAAATATAATGTTTTTGTTTTATTATGCTCATGAAGTAGAAAAAAATCAAAACAACATGCGTGATTCTCGTTGCCTGTCAAATTTCTTAAATTGGATCAACGCGTCGAACAAATTGCAACATTTATTAAAGTTACTAATTAACTTAAACTGGTGGTGGCAGTTTGAATATCCAAAATATGTATTTTTGCTCAGGGAAAATCAAACCCGACCACCTTCCTTGTCATCATCTTCGATTGGAATTCCATGCAGTGAACCCGAACACAAAATCATTGATATAAATTAGGTGTTTATTATTTGTATGAACATTATTTGGAGCATGTGTTTCAATTTGGGTTTTTGTCTATAAAGATCGATTTAGGTTTTTGTATGTGTTTTGCTGTATTATATGTTGGTGTTGATGTCTTTTGTTCGTGGGATATCTCATGGTGGTTGTTAGGGCTGTTACTACTTGGAGACAACTGAGAAAATTAAACAATAATTAAAATGAAAGGACATTTTAAAAGAAGCAAAATGATTTGTATGCCTAATTGATGAACTTAAAACAAATATACAAATGTGATTGATGAAAGTTAAAAATTGATTGGTGAATATGATGAGAGAGAATAAGTGTATTACACTTGTCAAATTATGAATGGAGTAGTCAATACTTGTAGGTCTAGTTGGTAGGTCTATTTATCACTACTCATCCAATAACGAGCTGTCGAGCTAATCTAATTCTCTTAGGCCTTTCAAGGTCATGGGTTTCTGCCATTGTGGTATTTATGTTTGGGCTAGTAACTCGGGTCGTAATAGTGGCAGTGGTGGTGGTGATGGATGATATGTGGTGGCAATGGAGGTCTATTTATCACTACTCGTCAAATAACGAGTTAATCTAATTCTCTTAGGCCTTTCAAAGTCATGGGCTTCTGCCATTGTGGTATTTATGTTTGGGTTAGTAACTCAGGTCGTAATAGTAGCAGTGGTGATAGTGATGGATGATATGTGGTGGCAATGGAGGTGACAACGACGGATGATGGTGGTGATGTTGATGGTAACAACGACAGGTGTGGTGGTGACAGTGGCGGAAGATTATGGTGGTGGTGAGGTGAGATGAGAGGAGATGAAGAACCTTGGAGTGTTTGGCACTATTAAGAACCTTGGAGTTTTTGGAATTCACATAAGGGTAAATTGGTCATTTAAGACAAACAAGGATGTAATTTGACAGACGTTTACCATAGTAGGGATGATATTTAGCAATAGTATCAATAATGGATGATTAGTGTCAAATTTGACAAACCCCAAGGATGATTTTTGCAGTTTACTCTTATTCATAATAATCTAACAAAATTGCATTTATTGTTTATTAGTTGTTAATTTGAGAAATGTGTGATCGGATAGAGATCTTAAGATTTTATGGTAAGATCATGATCTTATGTCTACAAAGATCTTATGCAGGATCGACACGTTTCTTTGTGTGCGATCGTAAAATCATAAGATATTGAGATAAAGATCAGGATTATAACAACCATGCGCCGTATATTATATAGAGGCGGATATAAAAAAGAATTTAATCTTCAAAATTTTATTTTATTTATCAAGAACTGTAACATAATTTCTAAAAATGTAGAGCAAAAGTTTAATTTTGTTTAAAACAACTCATAGCTTCTTGGACGACATAAACAACTTGGTTTCGCGGCTAAGAGACCGAAGAATGAACTCTTCCTCGTAGACGTCAAATGTTTCTCATCTACTTGGAGTTCCGCAATGGCTAATAAACATTCCCTACATTTGAAAGACTGTTTTAATAATTACGCTAAATCAGTTTCCTTGTAATCTTTGCATCCTTAATTGCTTCTTGTTAGGGTGGTTTTTAATTCTATCTCGTATGTTTCATTTTTTTTTCTTTCTAAAACACAACTATCTTATAATATATCGTATCACAAATCTATTTCACATGTTATAAAAAAAATATATAAACCCGCAACCATTTAGTTAGAAAAAATTCTCGCACAAAATTAGATAGCATTATTGAACAAAATGCCCTTTTGGTTTTAGAGCAGATGTTTTGATATGTTGTAAACATAAAACGTGATTATAGAAGTGTTCGTGATCAGGGTACTGTCAACTTTCTTTGGTCCCTTAATCTATATAATGATTTATCTGCGAATATCAATAAAACGTGATTATAGAAGTGTTTATGAAAATAGACAAGGGTATTGAATTGCTAGTATGTGGGGCTGTGGGGCTGTGGGGCTGTGGGGCTGTCTGTATTTCAGAAGGTACAATCCATCATTTAAAGGGTTAAACCCAATAGCACACACCCATGAAAACGACTATTCTGTGGTACTACCAATTATTATCATAGTCAGAAATAAGATAAAACTGTAGAACAGACATAGTGGAAGAGAGATCTGAGTGTTAGATAGGGTATACGCACATACATTTCATATATATCTACACTTTTGGGCAACCATAAGTATCAAAATGGGATTCTACGTGGAGTATGTTTAATAATCAAGCCAAACAAGTTTATGTTAACATATTTGATAGAGTACGGCAGAAGAAAATTTGTATGAAGAGGATAAACTTTAGTAATTTTTAAAAACTACACCGCAAATCTTGTTGTTAAGGGGGACATTACAAAAATAACTATAAATTTTAGAAAATTTACACTGCAAATTTCTTTTTTGCAAGGGCGCACATGCCCCCCTATAAATTTCACTTATATAAAAAATATTTGAACGAATTTTACTTGTATAAATAACCATTGCTTGACACAGGGCTCTAAAAGTAATATTAAAAATAAGTGTAAATTACACCGTTGGTCCTGTATGCAAATTGTACGTGAACATAGCCGGGTATTTTTAGAGTAGTACGTCCACTTGTTCTGATGACAAACAGTATCACAGATATTGAACTTTGCAATACCTTTAAGTGACAGATATCTCTTTATGTTTATGTTTATACCCATCTATAGAAGTCCTATGATCATTTGCCCTAATTTTTTCTAATCTTCATACATACATATATCCATGTATAGAAAATCTTGAATTACTTATTATTGATTTATTTAACAATTTTTCAAAAAGTATGGCTAGACCACAAAATGTACATCAACCTCTTTTAGGAGGCCGGTGTCTCGTGTCTGGATTTATTTTTGCGACTTATGGGTTTAGCTGAAATTAAAGTGGCTTGTAAGCCGAATTCAGCTTTAAAGTTGAGCTTATTTCTTATTCAGTTATTTGAGTCAAATAAGTTTAACTTGAAAAACTCAAAAGGCAGAAAATATAAGTTTGTAAGCTTTCTTTCTCAATTTCAAGTAAGCTCATAAGACGATCAAGTAAGCTAACGCAAACAGCTATTTTTCTTTGCCTGGTTATTAGTAATTGCGTTTATATGTGTTGTTATATGGCATGGTGTTCTCACATTTTTTATGAACAATTCTTACGAAAACTGGTTTTTGTGGCAATTGTTTTTTGACTTCTTATTATCAGTCGATCCACAAGACGTAAAGTTGATAAATGGATAATGTAATTTACATATATAAATGGTATGTATAAGTATATTGTTGGAATATGTGAACTATTAAAATCATAAACACATAACATCATAAAAGCACGCAGCGGAATAGATCTACAAGAACATGTAATTAATTAAATTAAATAAGACACGTACCTTTTGATTCCTAGCAAGAACAAGGAATCTCTTGAACAAGAACAAATAATATAAACCCTAATTGGGAATATATTGGATCGACTAAACCAAAGATCACAAGCTAAAGGAAGCTTGTCACTCGTTCTTGTACACACGTAATTATAGCGTTTCAATGAGAAAAGCTAGTTTCTTGATCACCAACAAGCCAAACACTAGCAAAGCTTTACTAGGGTCGAATATCCTAGTGGATATAGAAAGAGTCGACCGGTTCTATGCTTAGGAGAGGAGAAGAAGAGAAGTTAGACTTGTAGGGGATTCAAGGATTAGGTGAAAACTAAAACACAAGTGTATGGTATTTATAGTTTTTCCTTTGCCCCTCCTCCAAGCCAACCGATCGATCAAACAACCCTAAAGAGGGTGTTCGGCCGACTTTCACAATCCCACAAGGATTCTAGATCCTTCTTTCCTTTTTTCACGTTTAGTCCTTTAACCGTCGTTAGTGAAAACTCCGTTAAGTACTAACCGTCGTTAAGTGTTTTAATCGGTGAAATAAATAAATAAACAAATACATGAAATATATATTTATTTAATTATTCATCATTGAAACTTTCACGCTAATGTGTGCAATCCCGAGCCTCGGGTTCGAAACCGGACATGTATATATTAATATTTAAACACAAAACCTAACAGCTCCCACTTGGATAAATATTAATATAACAATGACATGGGTCAGCCTAGCTTAACCTTCCCAATGCCCCCAGCTCGATCCGAGTTGTGGTTCTCCTGGTAAAAACCACGTGTGATGAAATTAATCATCATACTTATCCTTTTGTTACTAATACCGCGTTAATTTGGATATGGATCTTTGTCATTCCATAATTAACTTAGTTTCTCGTTTATACATAATTGAACAAGATTACCAAAACATCTGAACGTCTTCCAGATAGACTTTGGGCGTGCGCACGCAAACATCTTGTCAACCATACGAGTGGCCAAGCAGTATTAAACTTCAACACAAAGTTGAAGGAACAAATCCCTTATTGACTGCGAGCATAACCCTTGAACTTCGCATCATTTCTGAAAATAGCCCTTATAACTACCTTTTACGGTTAGCGTTAGACCACCTTACAGAAAATAAGCTACATCCTCGGCAATTATCTGTCATCTCAAGTCTGAGGATAAATATTCATGATATACTTAATGACTATGATCCATAAAGTATAATCATGTATTTGGGATAAGTCCTATATTCAATTTATCCAATATTGAATATCATGTGATATTGGTGTCTCAACCTTACAGTTCATTCTACCAATCATCACATTTGTCTTAGTTCAATAATATTCCCATATTATTAATTGACAACGGACTATTTAGAATAAATAAATTATTCACGGATTTAAACATGCAAATATAGGACACAAATATTAATAATGATAATAAACGTTATCCGCACTTTATTTCATTAAAATAATAATTGTTTACACGTCCTTATCGAAATACTAATCCAACAGATTTACATGAAACTATCTGCTAAACGAAGACCAATACCCTGAGCATGCCGATTAAACGTATCTTTAGGTAATGCCTTCGTGAAAGGATCAGCCAGATTGTTATCTGTGTGAACTTTGAGTACTTTGATTTCACCTAGTTCGACTTGTTCACGAACATAGTGCATCTTTCTTTTAAAGTGTCTGGCGCCTTTCATAACTCCAGGTTCATTGGCGAATGTGATTGCAGCAGAGTTGTCACAATACACATTTATAGGTAATTCAATAGACGGCATCACTCCAAGATCCGTAATGAAATTCCTTATCCAAACAGCTTCTTGTGCAGCATCCGATGCAGCAATGTACTCAGCTTCTGTAGCAGACATGGCCGTTATGCTCTGCTTCTTACTCTTCCAGTCCACAGCTCCTCCATTTATGACAAAAACGTAACCCGTCTGAGACTTCGTATCATCTTTATCAGTCTGAAAGGACGCATCGCAGAAACCTGTAACATTCAGTTCTGCGTCTGGATTTCCCCCGAAAACTAAAAACATATCTTTGGTATTCCTTAAATACTTAAGAATGTTTTTAACAGCATGCCAGTGATCTCTCCCTGGATTTTGCTGATATCGACTCGTCAAATTTTGAGCGAATGCCACATCAGGCCTTGTGCATCTAACAGCATACATGATAGATCCCACAGCCGAAGCATACAGAACTTTCTGCATGTATGCCACCTCTTCAGGTGTAGAAGCACACACTTCGCTACTTAAGCCATGATCAACTTGCATGGGCAAATATCCCTTCTTGGAATTTTGCATATTGAATCTCTTCAATATTTTATCCATGTAAGCACTTTGGCTTAATCCGATTAACCGTTTAGATCTGTCTCGATAGATCTTGATTCCAAGGATATACGCTGCTTCTCCTAAATCCTTCATAGCAAAGCAATTACCAAGATATTCCTTAACTTCATTAAGGCTTGGTATGTGATTTCCCATGATTAATATGTCATCGACATATAGGACAAGAAAAGTAGTGTTACTCCCACTAACTTTGTGGTATACACATGGCTCATTGAAATTTTGAGTAAATCCAAACTTCTTGATTTCCTCATCAAATTTCTTATTCCATTGCCTGGATGCTTGCTTCAATCCATAAATGGATCTTTGAAGTTTGCATACACGCTCAGGAAATTCTGGATTTACAAAACCTTCAGGTTGCGCCATATAGATGTCTTCATCTAGGCGACCATTCAGAAACGCAGTTTTGACATCCATTTGCCAAATCTCATAGTCATAGTAGGCAGCTATGGCTATAAGAATCCTAATAGCTCTAATATCGGCTACAGGAGAAAAGGTCTCCTCATAGTCAACACCATATGTTTGAGTGAAGCCCTTGGCCACCAAACGAGCTTTATAGGTGTGTACTTTGCCATCCATATCAGTCTTTTTCTTGAAGAGCCACTTACACCCAACTACCTTAGCATTGGGTGGAAGATCCACTTCAATCCAGACTTTATTGTCTTTCATGGATTGCATTTCCCCATCCATGGCTACTTGCCATTTGTCCTTTTCAGGATTATTAATGGCAGCCTTATAACTAGTTGGTTCATCAATGTGATCCAATAGAAAAGTTTCCTCATCGTCTATGCTTAAACATAGGCGTTCAGGAGCCTTTATAGATCTTGAAGATCTACAGATGGGTACCACTTCAACTTCAGGTGGAGGACCTAAACTTTCAGGTTCCACAGGAAGTGTGTTAGTGTTCTCAGAAGGTGACACATCTTCTTGATCATTTTCAAGATCATATACTCTCCCACTGAATTCTTGAGTCAAGAAACTCTCCTCAAGAAATTCACCATATCTAGCCACAATGACTTTATTTTCTGGTGGGAAGTAAAAGTAGTAACCCCTTGTTTCCTTAGGGTATCCTACGAAGATGCACTTAACAGATCTTTGTTGGAGCTTATCAGGTGAGTCACGTTTAACAAACGCCTCACAACCCCAGATCTTTAAGTAAGACAAGTTGGGAGCTTTTCCAGTCCATAATTCATATGGAGTCTTATCAACCTTCTTAGTTGGAACCATATTTAATATGCGAACAGCACTTTCAAGAGCATAGTCCCAAAAGGATAAAGGAAGAGTTGTAAGATTAAACATAGATCGTACCATATCAAGCAAAGTACGATTTCTCCTTTCAGATACACCATTTTGTTGTGGAGTATAAGGAGAAGTGAGTTGTTGGACAATGCCACACTCAGCTAAATAATCTTTGAACTCTTGGCTCAAATACTCACCACCACGATCGGATCGAAGGGCCTTAATCTTCTTTCCGAGTTGTAATTCTACTTCATTTTTGAAAACCTTGAATGTCTCAAAGACTTCATGTTTGTGTTTAAGTAAATAAACACAACCATAACGACTATAGTCATCCGTAAAGGTTAAGAAGTAGGTAGCACCACGTTTTGACACATGTCTAAGTGGACCACACACATCCGTGTGTATCAATCCAAGTAGATCAGAAGCCTTCTCCATATTGCTATGGAAAGGTTTCTTTGTCATCTTCCCAGATATGCAAGATTCGCATTTATCAACTGAATCATCATTGATATTAGGTAAAAGCCCATCACTTAGCAGCTTTTCCATGCGTTTCTTGCCTATGTAGGCAAGGCGACAGTGCCATAAATAAGACGAATCCAAGTTAGACTTGGTTCTCTTATTCCCGATGCTATACATAGAATTATTTCTATTGGATACATGGTTATCCATGTCAATTTCAAACACACCATTTAATGAAATAGCATTAAAATAGAAAACAGAATTTAAAGAAACAGAAATTCCATTATCATTAAAAGTATGCTTAAAACCCAAATCCAATAACAAAGAAACTGAAACGACACCTCTAACAATAGAAGGTGCGTAATGACAATTGTTCAAAACTAAAATTAAACCAGATGGTAAAACTAGCTCAAAAGTCCCTATGGCTTCTACTGCTGCACGTATTCCATTTCCCACGTACAAGTAGCATTCTCCATAGTTCAGCTTCTTTGCTCCTCTAAGCCCCTGCGATGTATTACAAATGTGAGTACCACATCCTGTATCATATATCCAGGCATTTTGCTTACGAGGAAAAGAAAATAATTCAACCATAAAAATACCTGAAGTGCTGGCGCCCTGCCCAGCCTTGGCATTCTTATTTTTGCGACACTCCTCAAGTAACAATGGACAGTCACGCTTCCAGTGTCCAGGAGTATTGCAGTGGTGACAAGCAGCCGCATCCTTCTTGGGATAATCCTTCTTGGGAGGAGGATTCTGCTTCTTCGGCTTTTGCTGATAGGTCACAATCTGCTTGCCCTTGTCAGCTTTGCCTTTTCCTTTCTTGTTCACATGTTTCGGTTTACCGGGCTTAGCTACTCTACCACCTCTTATTGCCATAACAGCAGGTGTAGGAGCTTTCTTTGGGAGGGACTTCTCATGCTCAATAAGCATTGCATGCAATTCAGAAAATGTCTTCCCCTTGCAATGCATGTTAAAGTTGCGCACAAAATCACCATATAATTCCTCATTGAGGGATTTGTTGATGAGGCCAACTTTAACGTCTTCCACAAACCCACAATTAAGTTCATCTAGTTGGTCTAGATAACTTTTCACTTTAAGTGCATGATCACTTACGGGTGTTGTGGCATCCTGCTTACACTTGCCCAAGTTGTCAAGTATATCATACAATTCAGCCATTGGTGATTTCTGAAACATACGTGTCAGTTCATCAATCATGTTTTTCGGGCTATAATTCTCAAACTGTTTTACCAGTTGATCATCCATCCCCGATAGCATGAGACAGGCCGCATCATTGTGCCTGTCATAGGTTTCATTGTACTTTCTAAGTATTTCATTAGAAGAGTTTGCAGGAGGAGCTTCTTGAAGAACCTCAGTAAGACATTCATAACGTTTGGCAATCCTAAGAACAAGCCTTAGATTGCGATACCAAGCGTTAAAATTCTTAGTCCCAGTCAGTTTTTCCTTTTCAAGCATCATCTTGAAACAGGAAGTCATGTTTGACGAGTTTCCGGGTTGGGCCATTTCTACAGAAAAAGTTCAAAAGTTAGTACTTTCGATAATTTTAATATTTCATGAAAATTAAACACCCATTGGTCAAATAACCATTTAATTTTCACTGAAATCTAGGATCCTAATTGACGTCGTTTCATTACATCAGCTGAGGCTGCTAGCAATGAAAGTACTCAACAAGGTACGGGATCACCCAATTGCCAATTTCAAATTGCAATTCCTAGAAATCTTGGGACTTACAATATTTATGTTGCCAACATCAGTTGCAAATTGTAAGCATGTTTCATCCCCAATTCTTTTATGCCTTGACGCCGTTTTATTACATCAGCTGAGGCTGCTAGTAATAAAAGTGCTCAATTAAGTTAACCAATTTAGAAACGTGTAAATTGACGCCGTTCCATCACATCAGCTGAGGCTGCTAGTAATGGAAGTGCTCAATTTACCCCTATTGACTTCATTCTTTGAATCATTACATCAGCTGAGGCTGCTAGTAATGATAGAATGTCATCTTAGGTGTTTCCTTGTTAATTGGTCGGCATATAACTTAAATTTTAGGGTAATAAAATTTTGATGTGTTAAATCAAAAAAAATATGTACAAAGATGTCATGCATTCATCTTTGTATCATATATATATTTTCAAAACAAAACTATTTACTCATTCATAGCTCAAATTATCAAATCTTTTAATTGAGGCGTTGAATAAATTACAACATTGCCTTAAGATGCTTCGTATTAGTCGTGGTGTACTTGGTAAGTCTAAAATTGACGCACAGGCGGGCGTAGGGACGACAGCCGCCGAAGCTGGTTAAAACCGTGCCCCTTTATGGTCACAATTTAATGCGTACCAACTAGAACCCACTTTTTAGTTTGTCAATTTTAGGTCCGCCGCTTCGACCACTTAATACAGTCGCAATCAATCAACTAAAAGAATATAATTTTCTTGCTAAAACAATTAATGTAGTAAATCTATTATTGCTAGTCTCGCCTGGGAGCAAATTACCGTGCGAAGCGAACCACTGTCGGCACATAAGACTTGGCAATAATTGAAATTACTACAAAGGTTTCATAGTTATTAGTCTTATTTATTTTTATTATGAAAAATTACCCTCTTTTGTAGTTTTCAATCCATCATAATATAAAACACAAAAGATCAAGTAATTCATAAAATAAATAAACACATAATAACAAATATATGATCATCCACGATATCATATAGCCACATGCAAACCTTTTTCAATAAATCCTATTATTAATTCTATGTGTAATTTTAAATGTATGTAACTAACAAAACTCCCATTGGTTTTCGAGCTCATTGTACCCAATGGACCACAGCACCAAATAAATTTGGCCGCGTAAGTTTTAGTTAGTTAGATACCACATTGCACATAACCTTTAATTAATATATTGAGGTCTTCCCCAATTTTAGATTTATTTAAAACATGTAGCATACAAATTCAAACAAAACATACAAATCACTCCATGACAAATATGCAAGATTTGTCAAGGATACCATATTGATCACATAATCATGCAACACATATTATTATGACAATATTAATTGTACGTATCTAATTAATTAGCAACATCACATACGGTACTTACTAATTAATTCCTAAAAATTTTCATGCAATCCTAGGGTTTCTCAAGTTTTAATAAAACAATTAAAACCCTAATTTTAATTAATATATGTCGAACCATATTAGGGTTTTAGAAACAAAAAAACAAACCCTAATTATTAATTAATGCATGTAATCTCTACAAGATCCAATTTTTAGGTTTAAGTAATTAATTACAAGTTCTAAACCTGGCTTTGATACCACTGTTGGAATATGTGAACTATTAAAATCATAAACACATAACATCATAAAAGCACGCAGCGGAATAGATCTACAAGAACATGTAATTAATTAAATTAAATAAGACACGTACCTTTTGATTCCTAGCAAGAACAAGGAATCTCTTGAACAAGAACAAATAATATAAACCCTAATTGGGAATATATTGGATCGACTAAACCAAAGATCACAAGCTAAAGGAAGCTTGTCACTCGTTCTTGTACACACGTAATTATAGCGTTTCAATGAGAAAAGCTAGTTTCTTGATCACCAACAAGCCAAACACTAGCAAAGCTTTACTAGGGTCGAATATCCTAGTGGATATAGAAAGAGTCGACCGGTTCTATGCTTAGGAGAGGAGAAGAAGAGAAGTTAGACTTGTAGGGGATTCAAGGATTAGGTGAAAACTAAAACACAAGTGTATGGTATTTATAGTTTTTCCTTTGCCCCTCCTCCAAGCCAACCGATCGATCAAACAACCCTAAAGAGGGTGTTCGGCCGACTTTCACAATCCCACAAGGATTCTAGATCCTTCTTTCCTTTTTTCACGTTTAGTCCTTTAACCGTCGTTAGTGAAAACTCCGTTAAGTACTAACCGTCGTTAAGTGTTTTAATCGGTGAAATAAATAAATAAACAAATACATGAAATATATATTTATTTAATTATTCATCATTGAAACTTTCACGCTAATGTGTGCAATCCCGAGCCTCGGGTTCGAAACCGGACATGTATATATTAATATTTAAACACAAAACCTAACATATATTCAGACCTAAAACATACAACCGACAGTTAAGATATATATTGAGTATAGAAATAAAATTGTAGCTACAAATTGATAGAGTTGACGATCAAAACTTGCTAACACTTGAATGGAGGACCACGTACTCATAAATTTACACCAAAACAACCGGCACATCTATAAGGTTGTACACATTAAGGGAGGCGATTGACCTACATTTTACCCGTCACGTCAGTTTTCTCTCTCCGACGACCTACAAGCGATTGGTTGCCACAGTAAGAGCAACCTTCATCTATTTATTTATTTTTTCAACTAACAAATTTCAATTTCTTTACATTTTTTTTATTAAAGACTTTACAAATAATATCTAAAAAACATTACAAAACTAAAATTTTTTTATAAAAAAAAAAAAAAAAAAGTTAATTAAACGTCACATGCTCACACAGGCCAAAACACTACCAATTAAAAAAAAATGATAAAAACTTCATCTTCAACCCATCTAAACACACATTAAACACACACTAAACGCGCACACACACAATCATTTTTTTTAAGCATCTCAACAGTAACAATTCACAAAATAGATGAGACGATTGTCGATCGTACCTGCGATCGAAACAAAAAAAGGGGGGATCGATCGACTAGCGATCGACACCCACAGAAGGGGCGATCGATCGCCTAGTCGATCGTGAAGCTTACTGCGTCCAGCTTAAAGTAGCAAGACCAACTAATGGTAGTATGGTACCGATCCGTGTTAAATCTCTCACAACCCACATATTCTAAGGGCCCGTTTGTTTTAATGGTTTACTTTGGCTTTTGGAAATCAAAGACTAAACAAATTGTTTGGTTTAAAAAGTGGGCCATGTTATTTAAAGTAATTTATGGGTCTCATTTTTTTCTCTCTTTATTTATACTCTCTTTAAACACTAAAATATGAGAATTTCACAAATGCCTCAAAAGGTACATTTGTAGTTACCTCACATGCCCTAAAATTTTTCTATTTCTTAAAATGCGCCAGGGCGAAAGTCGTCTCGGGTAGATTTGGGCTAATAAAAATAAAATAAATTGTACTTCTTACCTACCAGTCGCCCAAGAAATTAAATTAGTGGGACTCAGTCGCTATAAAAATAGGGACACATGTCACATTTTAGAAGAGTCGCCTAAAAGCCACCTGAGGCGAAAGTCGTCCTGAGACATTTTGAGAAGTAGAAAATTTTTGGAACACATAGGGTAACTACAAATGTAATTTTGGAGCATTTGTGGAATTGCTCTTAAAATATTAAAACTAAAAACAAATTTATAAATTAATTCATTAAATAATTATTTAATAATTTAAATATCTATTTTTTTTCTCAAACATTAAATTCAAATTCAAATTCAAAACAAAATACTAAACGCATCTACAAACTAAACGGGCCCTAAAGTGTTGTCCTTTAATTACATTATATATCTTCATATATGGACCACTAGGGTTTAATTCCATTTGCATCTCCTCAGCAACAATTTTCAGACAAACTGTAAAAAAAATTACTTTAGTCATGACTTCAGATATGAAGTTTATGCATAACAATTATTTTCTTTTACATAATCGCACTCCAATATCAATTTGATTATGGAGTTTGTACTCGTGCCTAAAAAAACGTGCAATGATACGAAACCTCCATGCATTTTGCGTAACTCTTCTAACACAAACCACTCAACTAAAGCTAACAAAAAAAGTACAAATCCAACACATTCAACCTAAGAGCACCCGGTGCAATCTCGCCTTGTCTTGCCGTCCGCCTACGTGACGCCTCGCCGTTGCACCCTCCCCATTCGACGTTGTGGTGTTGCTCGTCTGCACGACGAGCATAAAATCTGACAAGCTAACGTTTTAATATTGGGAAATTAGTTTTCTTGTTTTTTTTTTTTGGATTTTTCAATTGTGTGTGTGTAATGTGTGTGACTGTGTGTTAGCCGGAAATGAAGAAGAAGACCAATGATGGATTTTTTTTTTGTTTTTTTTTGTTAAATTTGGGCAAAAGATTGATTTTGGCTTTAGTTAACACACATTAAATTTGGGCAAATGATGCATTTTTCTTTTTCTTTATTATAACAGTTAGAACTTTTTTTAAAAAAATGTTATTTGCATTATTTAAATTTGATATATTGTATTTTTATTTTAATGAAATGTATTTAATTTATTTGGGTATTTGAATAATAGAAATAAAAATAGATAGTGGTGGCTCCCAAATGAGTAAGTTGTGGTATGTTATTGGGGAGGGGGGTTGTAAAGGGAGGTATGTCATGATGATGTGACACCCCGTGGGACCCGAATGAGTAACTTAACCTTGTCATTGCACCTGATGCTCTAAGCAAGATGAAGTTACAAAGCTCGATATAGTTAGCTGTTAGCATGGTACTCACACATTTTTCGGTTCCTAATATTTCTTATCTTAATCTTAACTAAATATAAAACATGAAATCTATTGTTGAAATTTTCATTTGTTAAAATTTGAGCACATATAAATTGTAATACCCCAACCCGACAAGGGTAAAGATGTCACGCTAATGGTTTCATATCAGATCAAAACAAAGCATACATTACAGTAATACAAGGAATCTCAAAGGTTACAAATGAAATACTGAAATTACAAGGTTACAAATGCGAATACAAATTCTAACAATATAATAACTTCTAATCATCTCTAGGCCAAAATAACTATCAAGTCTTCTAAGTCCAAAAGTCTCTTCACTCATACCCATCTTCCAACTAAAACCTGCCGCAGGAAAAGAAATGCGGCTGAGCTTAAAAAGCCCAGTGAACAGATATATAATGAACGAAAACGAAAGCAAAAGCAAACGAACAAATATGGTATAGCAATGGAGTAATATAAGGCATAGACAAAGGTACAAAGTAGGAAAGGGAAAATGGAAGGTCAGTAATCCACCACGAGCCCGAACAAATCAAATATAGTAACCATATCCTCAAAATCATATAGAGGGGAGACCTCTCAGATAATCAGATAATATGAGGGGTGTCCTCATTCTTCAAATGGAGTAGCTAGCTCCCGAACTTGTGAAAGACGTGGATTGCACCCATCATCAGTCACCAAATCAAATCAAATCAAATCATGATATATCCTTCGAAACAAAACAAATCTAGGATGCATCCATACGCCCCCCAAACAAATAATCCTGGCCAATATAAATAATAAAGCGCGCATGTAGTAGCAAATGGGGACGGTGTGTAACATCACTCAAATACACACTAGAGTCATGCCATTGGTGCATCAATGACATGGCCATGTTACCTTCATGGCTAGGAAACAAATTTTGGCTCGGGTATCAAACTGAAGGGTCAAAGGTCAAAGGTCCAAATCATAGCAAAGGTTCAAATAGTCAAGTCATCGAATCATAGTCAAAGTCCAATATCAAAGGTTCATATCAAAGGTTCAAATGCCAAAGGTTCATATCAAAGGTTCAAATGCCAAAGGGTCATATCCCATATCTATGTCAAATGAGTCCAAACGAACTGATAAAAGGTTCATAATCAAATGGTTCATTTAAAGAAATCTTTATCAAATGGTTTTCATAAAAGTGATCTTATAAACTGTTTTCACAAAAGTAGTCCTTAAAAGTAGTTTTCGTAAAAGTCTAGTAAAATTTCATATAAAAGTGGTATGGCATATTCCATAAGCATCATTTTAAAAATAGTTTTCCTCAAAACATTCCCATGTTATAATTAAAAAGGGTTTTCACATCTATTTACCAAAATCAAATGAACCTTCGAAGTATCAAGTGTTTCGAATACTAATATCACAAGGTAACGAACGAATATCAAATGGATCATTATAGAGGCTCAAAGCAAAAGGGTCATATCGAACATCAAAGTCAAAACGAATCAAACAAACGAACCAAAGTGTAGGGGAACATAGCAATGGCTTAGGGAATCTTAAAATGAATCAAAATCAATGAGTCATGAGAAAGAAAACACCCTTACTGAAAAAGGGTAGAATATCTGTACCTTAGCAAAATTAAATGAAAGTGAACTAGAACATGAACACACGGAAGCAACGTCACGCCTTCTTCAACGAATCTACACGAATTCATGATCTTCTTAATAATAACTCATTTTAAATCCGATTACTCATTTTAGTCAGCTTTCCATTTTTAGTAACTTTCTTGAATTAAGTGAGTTTCCCGAATTAAGTAACTCTCCGAGTTACAATGACAATTTATTAAACTTAAAGCTTAATATTACCAATATCTTAGTTTAGAGTTGATTTTGATAATTTTCCAAAGATTAGGGTCTAATATATCGTTTTAGCAAAGTTTAGGGTTAAATGTATAAATTACCAAAGTTTAGGGTTCACATTGCAATTATTCTCCATACACTACCAACTTAGGATTCAGCCGACTTTAGTGAACTCTTTTAACACATTATGGATTATTTACGCTTGCACCAATTATACTCTCATGCATTTACACACTTTTGAACACATATACATATTCACACCTCTCGTTACACCCTCACACATTCGCACCCTTTTTACGACCAAAACTTAATGAACAACAAATCCATTCGACTTCCTTATCGAGTTCAAACCTGTGTGAGATACAAACACTTTATTGATATGCAAAATTAGCGAGACCAACCATTTACACTTTTCTTTGACCACAATTCCATGCACATGTATTGATCTTTGTATTCTTCTCTTTATCTTTCTTTCTCTCTTCTCTCTAATCTAATATTATACACGGTTCATACTTATCTTTCCATATCATTTCCACTGTACCATTCATTCTATTATTCTTCTTATTCTTATTATATTCGACATATCAATATCATATTTTGGTCCCATCAAGTAGGCTCATACGTTTGATATACTAGGCTTATTAGAATAGTATATATTGAGTTGGTCGAATATTATAACAGATACTGGTCCCATCTCTTTCTATTAAGTGTTGTTCTTATATTGTTTAGTTAGGAGATAAAGTTGTGTTCTTTGCTTATATCACTATGTCACACACAACACACACAAAATACGATTCATTACCATGCATGCATGTTCTAATAACCAAAGCCTAGGTTTTCTTTGTTTTCATTCTCATTACTCATTATGAACCACAACAAAACTCAAATGACCCTACTGTAACCAGCCTATGTCCACGACTACAGCCCCCCCACCTTTTTTTTTTTTTTTTTTTTTTTTTTTTTTTTTTTTTTTTTTTTAATCAAAGTATTACCGTATCATTTTATGTAATCAAACTCCTCTTCTCGTATTTCTTATTTTAGATCGAGTATGGATTGCTTATCTATTAGGGATCATGTTTTACGTATGCATGTCGTGAAGAACAAAAGATCACAAGTGGGTACCTTTGTGTCGACTGAGAATGGAGAAGCCAGAACAAAAGTATCTAAACAAACTCCAACCCAGAACCTGATGTGCCCAGAATCTGGTTCGAACCACCAGCCTTTGGACCCAATACTACGATCTAATACCCTCTTCTAACCCAGGAGATAACCACGATCAGCACCCTTTTATTAAGCCTTAGCACTCTTTTTTGTACAACCTTTGTTATACCACTTTCACCATTCTTAAGCACTACTCGTACAGAACCATGGAAGGGCAGTCGACACAGATTTTAGTTAGGTTTCTCTGTGTTTATTTGGTGTATATCCGTATAATAGAGGAGACATGGAATCTTTGGAACTCACAAGGCGTGTAGAATAATATAAGTCCCAAGGTAGGCATGTTTTTGGAATAGTGAATGGTATGGGCTTTTGTATATAATATGGTTTTTATGAGTGAGCTACTTTTGAAAGAATATAGAATTTGGTTGGAGAGAGGATCAGTATGCGTGCAAAATTATGGATTGATTGCCTAGAATTATGGAGTGAATTTATATTGATTTAATTGTCAGTCAACTTTATCATATTTTGAAAGCAAAAGTGTGTTTATTCAATTAATAAATACGTGTGAAGATCATCACAATAAAGGAAATGAAAATCTTTTAATTTAACCAAGTTATTCTCTTTCTTCCTATCTAAAAGAGGTGTGTAAAATTTTAACAAGGAATACATATGTGTCGATTATTATAGTAGCTAGGATATACTTAGGATATAATTTTAATTATAAGGTAATGTATTATACTTAGTTAAATTAATATATAACTTAGGATATGTAGTTATATAATTCTCTTTTTGATTTATGTGCTCTTGTAAAATTTCAATTTAGAGGGGTAATTTGGGAATTTTAAATGATGAGAGACGAGGGTTTTACAACTCTTCCCCTCTAAAAAAAAATTTTTGTCCTCGAAATTTGAAGTCGCAAGGTTAAACGAAGTCGTAGCAAATCGCAAAAGGTCGTCACAAACATTCTCATGCCCGAGTAGGTTCTTCCAAAAGGATCTTCAGACCAAATAGTTTCTCATGACTCAAATCAAAACGAAGTGGGTTTAAATTTCTCCGAAGGAGACAAAATAAATTGATTCTGATCAAAAGGTCCATGCAACATAAACTGGACGATAGGTGAATCTTCCGGAAAGCTCTTATGGAATACGAACAAGATTTCAAATCAAATTAACTGTGTCAACAGTAGAGAGAACTACAAAGAGTTCAAGATTTATAACTGAGGTCAACGGAATGCAAAACGAGAGTCCAAAACTCATCCGGATATTTAACGAACGAAGGTAGAGTATACGCATAGGTAGAATGAACCTAACGTCTCACTAATCACGGATAGTCCAACGGAGATCAAATTCTAAACTTCTTAGGTACTCCCCAGGATATCCTATGCCCACAAAAAGTGCACGTTATATGATGTAAGTATTATCACGTTGGCCAGACGTCATAATACCGGCATCATATAAATATGCCCTCATGATGGTCATACTTTATCTCAAGTCGTAATCAAAACCACCTATCTTAATCCACCTAGTACTTCTACAGTCTCAGAGGTCAACCAAAATCGAATGCCATAGACAAGAGGGAAAACAAAACTATTCGCAAGAGTATCAAAGCTCCAGATTGCCTAGCAGAAGTGAGGTACGCCGTCACAAGCATCATATCCTCCACAATGCGTCAAAATCTCTCAAAACAAAGTCATCACCGAACATACAAAGAAAAGATGAACACGAAACTGAAATGCTTCTAGGGAAACTTAAATCATAAGAGGATCTTATTACGATATAACGAAACTTAAGAGGGTCAACGGAAATGAAAGTTAGGCGCCAAGAACTTCGGCCTTCATAGAATCAATTCTTCCAAACGTAAAGGGTCTGTTTCAAAAATCCGTTCATTCAACACGTCCAATCTCCTCAGTCCGGTTAATCTGTCTTCGTCTGTCCATCAATCGGGAAGTGAAACCAAAATCGGGAACTTGTGTTTGGTTCGTCGAGCCTCCTGCAGTTCTTCCTGGAATGTGATGGAGTAATGTGAATTTCTAGCATGCTCTTTAAATTCCTTCATCATCCAGTCTGCTTCCGCTCTCAATTCATCTTAGTACAACCAAGATGAATAGGGAAGTGAGACTGCACGTCTTCATCGGTATCCGGTTCGCCATCTTGACTGGATCTTCTGCATCGCCAACACTTCCACCTTGTAAGGAATGTCTTCACTCTTCAGGGTAGCCGCCGTTGTTGTCAACTCCAGGTCAGGCAGTGAAATAATTCTTCTGATATGTTTCTAGTTGTCTTGATGCATACGAAAAACTTTCTGTGCAGCAAGGGAGTATCACCGAGTCTCTTTCTGAAGTATCCCAAAATTGTTCCGCCCGAGGGTAAGGAAGCTAATTTCTATTTCAGCTTTTCCAAAACTCCATTCTCAATCAAACTAAGTTGTTTCTCTCGATTCACGAAATTTCTCAATGGTATCGCAACTTGTAAACATCATCCAGAATTCTTCTGCAAAGTTCAAAAAGGTTTCAGTTCTTCATTCTGTCATCGGTCTTGACCACTTGGTGATAGTTTCGAAACTTGCGGAATTTAAAGAGGTATCCTCAATTAAGAACATCGTTGCCTCAACAATTATCAATCTCTCAGAATGCACAATGATCGACGAATTTCCTAACAAAGTGCAAAGATGATTTTCATGCTCTTCCTCGTCCCCGAACGTACTATTAAGTCATACAATGACCATTCGCCCAAGTACTCACGAGAAAACATTATCTATCAAATTCACGAAACAGTCAGAGCTTTAGCTAATACTATTAGCGTCACTAACCGTCATAGCAGTCGTTACGAATACGGAAGGCGATTTCAAGAATAACCTCAATTCATACTTCCATCTGAAGGAAACTTCGCGCTCTGAAATAGAACAGATACATAGTCGTTTCAGGATGGAGGAATAATGGTTCCTAACAGCAGTACGGTTCAGCTTCCAGTAATCAATACATATCCCTTGTCACCATCCTTCTTCATCGCGAACGAAACCGAGACACGCCCAGAAGATATACTTAAGCAAACTCACTTCTTGGTCTTCGGTCACTGCTCTTCCCAGTTGCTCAATTCAACAGGTTTGATCCCGGACACATCTGAAAGACATCTTCGCGTGGTGACTAGACAATCTCTCGGCATCAAGTCAAATCCTTCTTCACACACCGGTGGAAAAAACATGTGGTTCAGTCACGAATCATATTCAGACAACTCAGGGTGCCAAATAACTTTCAAGATACGATTCATTCATTGGTGTACGAATGGTTCATAGGAAAACTTCATAACCGCGAAAGTAACACACGAGTCTCCAGAGTAATAGTGATAGCAAAGGGTTTAACGATCGGTAAACGTAGTAGGGAGTTCAAAATTGTTTCAAACGCCAAAGGTGAGACATAGAAGGGTAGTTGTCAATATTTGACTGATCACTCAACAAATTCCTTATCAGAATAAAATCGAAGTTAACTATCCAAAGAAGGACGGTTCGCAAATCAAAGCTTTATCATTCAAAAGTGAGGGGGAAAAACATTCTTATACTCGTGGTTACACACCACAAGGCTTCTTATAAGGACAGAGATGGGCGAAACGAAATTGAATAGTGTCGGAAGATTCATAGATACTTATCAAAAGCAAAAGACAATCAAAACATATCCAGTACGTTATCGCCATGGAGGTTCTCAGAATGCCTGAAGAGGCGTCAAAATGATTAATGAAAGGATCAGAGTGCAACGTGGGTCTTTATCAAAATGATTAACAAAAGAAATCTGAAGATACGGATCAAATAGTGTCAGGCAATTATTATGAAATTCTCAATGCCTTCAAGATTTAATCAGGTTCAAATCTTAAGTGGTGCAAAGCATAAGCTTTCACTTTCCAAAAGTGGTATCAACAGGGTCTAGCCAAAAGCAAGGCACGAATCAGAGTGATGCGGAAGCAAAGATACTTAAACAAAAGCCTTATAGTCTACCCATTCCTCACTGGTCAAAACTTAAGTTCCTATAGGGAAATCCTAAAGCAATTTTCAAAGGTTGTCTTACGAGCGCCTACAGGGAGAACTTAGTGGTCCTAACTTACACAGGCCAAGGGTAAATGTATTACGAATCGCAGCCTGTCGCTCTGATACCATAATTGTAACACCCCAACCCGACAAGGGTAAAGATGTCACGCTAATGGTTTCATATCAGATCAAAACAAAGCATACATTACAGTAATACAAGGAATCTCAAAGGTTACAAATGAAATACTGAAATTACAAGGTTACAAATGCGAATACAAATTCTAACAATATAATAACTTCTAATCATCTCTAGGCCAAAATAACTATCAAGTCTTCTAAGTCCAAAAGTCTCTTCACTCATACCCATCTTCCAACTAAAACCTGCCGCAGGAAAAGAAATGCGGCTGAGCTTAGAAAGCCCAGTGAACAGATTTATAATGAACGAAAACGAAAGCAAAAGCAAACGAACAAATATGGTATAGCAATGGAGTAATATAAGGCATAGACAAAGGTACAAAGTACGAAAGGGAAAATGGAAGGTCAGTAATCCACCACGAGCCCGAACAAATCAAATATAGTAACCATATCCTCAAAATCATATAGAGGGGAGACCTCTCAGATAATCAGATAATATGAGGGGTGTCCTCATTCTTCAAATGGAGTAGCTAGCTCCCGAACTTGTGAAAGACGTGGATTGCACCCATCATCAGTCACCAAATCAAATCAAATCAAATCATGATATATCCCTCGAAACAAAACAAATCTAGGATGCATCCATACGCCCCCCAAACAAATAATCCTGGCCAATATAAATAATAAAGCGCGCATGTAGTAGCAAATGGGGACGGTGTGTAACATCACTCAAATACACACTAGAGTCATGCCATTGGTGCATCAATGACATGGCCATGTTACCTTCATGGCTAGGAAACAAATTTTGGCTCGGGTATCAAACTGAAGGGTCAAAGGTCAAAGGTCCAAATCATAGCAAAGGTTCAAATAGTCAAGTCATCGAATCATAGTCAAAGTCCAATATCAAAGGTTCATATCAAAGGTTCAAATGACAAAGGTTCATATCAAAGGTTCAAATGCCAAAGGGTCATATCCCATATCTATGTCAAATGAGTCCAAACGAACTGATAAAAGGTTCATAATCAAATGGTTCATTTAAAGAAATCTTTATCAAATGGTTTTCATAAAAGTGATCTTATAAACTGTTTTCACAAAAGTAGTCCTTAAAAGTAGTTTTCGTAAAAGTCTAGTAAAATTTCATATAAAAGTGGTATGGCATATTCCATAAGCATCATTTTAAAAATAGTTTTCCTCAAAACATTCCCATGTTATAATTAAAAAGGGTTTTCACATCTATTTACCAAAATCAAATGAACCTTCAAAGTATCAAGTGTCTCGAATACTAATATCACCAGGTAACGAACGAATATCAAATGGATCATTATAGAGGCTCAAAGCAAAAGGGTCATATCGAACATCAAAGTCAAAACGAATCAAACAAACGAACCAAAGTGTAGGGAAACATAGCAATGGCTTAGGGAATCTTAAAATGAATCAGAATCGATGAGTCATGAGAAAGAAAACACCTTTACTGAAAAAGGGTAGAATATCAGTACCTTAGCAAAATTAAATGAAAGTGAACTAGAACATGAACACACGGAAGCAACGTCACGCCTTCTTCAATGAATCTACACGAATTCATGATCGTCTTAATAATAACTCATTTTAAATCAGATTACTCATTTTAGTCGGCTTTCCATTTTTAGTAACTTTCCTGAATTAAGTGAGTTTCCCGAATTAAGTAACTCTCCGAGTTACAATGACAATTTATTAAACTTAAAGCTTAATATTACCAATATCTTAGTTTAGAGTTGATTTTGATAATTTTCCAAAGATTAGGGTCTAATATATCGTTTTAGCAAAGTTTAGGGTTAAATGTATAAATTACCAAAGTTTAGGGTTCACATTGCAATTATTCTCCATACACTACCAACTTAGGATTCAGCCGACTTTAGTGAACTCTTTTAACACATTATGGATTATTTACGCTTGCACCAATTATACTCTCATGCATTTACACACTTTTGAACACATATACATATTCACACCTCTCGTTACACCCCTCACACATTCGCACCCTTTTTACGACCAAAACTTAATGAACAACAAATCCATTCGACTTCCTTATCGAGTTCAAACCTGTGTGAGATACAAACACTTTATTGATATGCAAAATTAGCGAGACCAACCATTTACACTTTTCTTTGACCACAATTCCATGCACATGTATTGATCTTTGTATTCTTCTCTCTATCTTTCTTTCTCTCTTCTCTCTAATCTAATATTATACACGGTTCATACTTATCTTTCCATATCATTTCCACTGTACCATTTATTCTATTATTCTTCTTATTCTTATTATATTCGACATATCAATATCATATTTTGGTCCCATCAAGTAGGCTCATACGTTTGATATACTAGGCTTATTAGAATAGTATATATTGAGTTGGTCGAATATTATAACAGATACTGGTCCCATCTCTTTCTATTAAGTGTTGTTCTTATATTGTTTTGTTAGGAGATAAAGTTGTGTTCTTTGCTTATATCACTATGTCACACACAACACACACAAAATACGATTCATTACCATGCATGCATGTTCTAATAACCAAAGCCTAGGTTTTCTTTGTTTTCATTCTCATTACTCATTATGAACCACAACAAAACTCAAATGACCCTACTATAACGAGCCTATGTCCACGAACTACAGCCCCCCCCCTTTTTTTTTTTTTTTTTTTTTTTTTTTTTTTTTTTTGTAATCAAAGTATTACCGTATCATTTTATGTAATCAAACTCCTCTTCTCGTATTTCTTATTTTAGATCGAGTATGGATTGCTTATCTATTAGGGATCATGTTTTATGTATGCATGTCGTGAAGAACAAAAGATCACAAGTGGGTACCTTTGTGTCGACTGAGAATGGAGAAGCCAGAACAAAAGTATCTAAACAAACTCCAACCCAGAACCTGATGTGCCCAGAATCTGGTTCGAACCACCAGCCTTTGGACCCAATACTACGATCTAATACCCTCTTCTAACCCAGGAGATAACCACGATCAGCACCCTTTTATTAAGCCTTAGCACTCTTCTTTTGTACAACCTTTGTTATACCACTTTCACCATTCTTAAGCACTACTCGTACAGAACCATGGAAGGGCAGTCGACACAGATTTTAGTTAGGTTTCTCTGTGTTTATTTGGTGTATATCCGTATAATAGAGGAGACATGGAATCTTTGGAACTCACAAGGCGTGTAGAATAATATAAGTCCCAAGGTAGGCATGTTTTTGGAATAGTGAATGGTATGGGCTTTTGTATATAATATGGTTTTTATGAGTGAGCTACTTTTGAAAGAATATAGAATTTGGTTGGAGAGAGGATCAGTATGCATGCAGAATTATGGATTGATTGCCTGGAATTATGGAGTGAATTTATATTGATTTAATTGTCAGTCAACTTTATCATATCTTGAAAGCAAAAGTGTGTATATTCAATTAATAAATACGTGTGAAGATCATCACAATAAAGGAAATGAAAATCTTTTAATTTAACCAAGTTATTCTCTTTGTTCCTATCTAAAAGAGGCGTGTAAAATTTTAACAAGGAATACATATGTGTCGATTATTATAGTAGCTAGGATATACGTAGGATATAATTTTAATTATAAGGTAATGTATTATACTTAGTTAAATTAATATATAACTTAGGATATGTAGTTATATAATTCTCTTTTGATTTATGTGCTCTTGTAAAATTTCAATTTAGAGGGGTAATTTGGGAATTTTAAATGATGAGAGACGAGGGTTTTACATAAATAACTAATATGCCCTTTCATATCTTAACTATTTTGACAAATTACGTTTATACTCCTTCTTTAATTGTCACTATCTTTTCTTTATATATATATATATATATATATATATATATATATATATATATATATATATATATATATATATATATATATATATATATGTATATATATATATATGTATATATATATATATATAGGGGCTTTATTTT
Organism: Artemisia tridentata subsp. tridentata; assembly: GCA_021014915.2. Taxonomy (NCBI): domain Eukaryota; kingdom Viridiplantae; phylum Streptophyta; class Magnoliopsida; order Asterales; family Asteraceae; genus Artemisia; species Artemisia tridentata. The sequence goes on along the minus strand of CP139503.1, from coordinate 155,481,205 downwards.
CAGAACCCTCTTAAGTGCGGGAACTGCGAGAACCGTCTTTTTACAACTAATAATGCACAATGTACATCATTTAATGCACCATAACATTTTGTTATTTTTATTTAATTCAAAAGGGTATAATAGTAAAAGACATTTTCATATTATTTTTTTTTATAATTCCTTTTTTTTTTATATAAATTTTAAAATTGAGTTTTTTTTTTTTATTTATTTATTTATTTTTTTGAAATTCGTTTTTTTATTTTTATTTTTTTTCCTTCAAATGGGCATGGGTGCATACATGTTTTTTTTCCCAAATAGCCTGCGTACACGTTGTGCATACATGTTTTTTTCCTAAATAATCAAGGTGCATACATGTTTTTTTTAGGTAAAACTTTTTTTTATCAACCTACCAATATTTTTACCTTATTATTATTTTTTTTGAAAGTTTGAAACACAAATTAAAGAACATAAATCATTATAAAAAGAAAACACAAGATTGATAGACTTAAATGTTACATTTCACTTGATTACAAGTACAAAAACACATGCAATAATCATATATCTCCAAAAGTCGCAAATTATCTTCATGTATATTTGTGTTCATCCACTTCCCGGTCTTAAATGATATCATCATCTTCATCAATCAATCTGAAACAAACATGCACGAAAACAATTAAACCACAAACAAATAAGAAACGAAAATTAATCACAACAACTAGCATAACACATATGCACAATCTTGTGTATATTAAACTAATGATGTAAACATGTTTTTTAATAATAAACACAAAACATATATGTTTTTTTATAATCCAAACGCAAAACATATGTGTTTTTTTATAATCCAAATGCAAAACATATATGTTTTATACGTAAACATATATGTATCTTTGCAAAACATATATGTTTTTTTATAATCCAAATGCAAAACATATATGTTTTATACGTAAACATATATGTTTTATACGTAAACATATATGTATCTTTGCAAAAGATATATGTTTTATAATCCAAAACACACCACATGGACAAAACTAGCATATCAATGCGTTACCTTGACACACACAACATATCAATGATTCGTAAATGTTAAACAAAGAACCCGTGTGCAATCTAGTTATACCACGTATTGGATCCAACTAAAAAAGACTTCGTACTAATAAAACATACATGTTTATATCAACATATATGTTCTCAAACTTGCCAAACCAAACATCTGTAATGTGCATATTCGGTTTAAAGCCACAAAATTAATGTTATCTAAATAAAATAACGATTGTGAGATCTACCCTTCCTCCACCAACAATAATATTATTATCTTGTTATCAAAAAACAAATCTACTCATCTACTCAAACGACAACCAACGATTTATGTCATCTCTATTTTTTTCAGATCTATTTTTTCTCCGCCCGAACCCAATATTTCGAAAACCATTTTTCTCATATATGTTTTTTTCAGATCGAAACCATTTCTTTGCATACGTAAATGAAAACCAAAAATGATCAGCATATCATCAAATTCACATAAAAAAAATCGAAATACGATCAGAGATACAAGAAGAAACACCTAAAAAAATGTGTTATACACTAAACAATTTAACACTCTAAAACATATTTAAAACCTCAGATCTAGAAACTAACTAAAACATATTAGAAACATTTGTTAAATAATAAACTCAACTTAAACCACTTACTATAAAATCGATTTTGATTTACACATACAAATACAAAATCAAGTAACAAAATTAATTCATGGAATGAAAAGGAGATTCAAAAAAAAGAAACCCACTTACATGTAGATCTCCGATTGACATGACTAAAAAGATCAAACAATATGTTTTGCCATTTTTTAATTCATGATGTGATTAATTTTTGGGATGATAGAGGAGGCGGTGGTTGATGGTGGCTAGGGTTTTTTTTAGGAGATAAAAAATATTGATGCTGTGATTTTTTTTTATGACAGCTAAATGTATGGGACAGTTAACAAAAGGGAATTACATGAAATACCCTTAATGCCCCTCAACCATTTACAAAGTTTTCCCAGTCTTTTCTTTAATTACAAAAATAGCACATATCATCTCATCCATTGATCAACTAATCTAACGGTTCAAAGAGAGTTCTCGCAGTTCCCGCACTTAACAGGGTTCTGAAAATAAAGTTACACTATATATATATATAGGAAAAATATCAAATAAAAAAATAAATATCCGTACATTACGTAAAAAGATTTTTTTTCCCAAAAACTTTCTCTAAAAATTCAAAAAAAATTTCAAAAGATCGGGTATGTTGGTGCATGAAAAAGTTGTGAATGAAGTTTTTCTAAAAATGGATATTTTTTTTCGAAAAAAAATTATGCAAAAATACGTTTGTGCATTAAATCGCATTTTTTTTGCATCAAAAATTCGTTTTTGTACCCAACTTCTTTTGACTTTTTTCATCAAAATAACATTGCGCATCAAACTAAAACAAATTGAAAATTTTGTTCATTAAATTTTTTTTGCGCATCAAAATTCGTTTTTTGTGCATTAAAAAAAAAACGTATAAAAACTCAAAATTAAAAAAAAATTCTTTCACAAAAGTTTTATGCAGCAACATACCCGATCTTGTGGAATTTTTTTGGATTTTTTCGAGAATTAAAAAAAAAAAATTACTTATTGTACGGATATATATATATATATATATATATATATATATATATTATATATATATATATATATATATATATATTGTACGGATATATATATATATATATATATATATATAGGGTCCGGTTTTAAAGAAAAGTGTAATTAGATAGAAAAGTGAGAAAAAAAGTTATAGCGTAGAATTTGCAAACATCTCAAACTTCAGGGTAAGTTGTGAAGGAAGTTTTTCTAAAAATGGATATTTTTTCCGAAAAAAATTATGCAAAAATACGTTTGTGCATTAAATCGCATTTTTTTTGCATCAAAAATTCGTTTTTGTACCCAACTTCTTTTGATTTTTTTCATCAAAATAACATTGCGCATCAAACTAAAACAAGTTGAAAATTTTGTGCATCAAATTTTTTTTGCGCATCAAAATTCGTTTTTTGTGCATTGAAAAAAAAGAGTATAAAAACTCAAAATTAGAAAAAATTCTTTCACAAAAGTTTTATGAAGCAACATATCCGATTTTGTGGAATTTTTTTGGATTTTTTTCGAGAATTTAAAAAAAAAAAAAAATTACTTAATGTACGGATATATATATATATATATATATATATATATATATATATATATATATATATATATATATATATATATATATATATATAGGGTCCGGTTCTAGAGAAAAGTGTAATTAGATAAAAAAGTAAGAAAAAAAGTTATAGCGTAGAATTTGCAAACATCTCAAACTTCAGGGTAAGTTTTGAAACCAACCCCCCCCCCCTGAAGAAATTTTTTTTTCCCGCAAAAAAAATTTTTTTTTAGGGCAAAAAAAAAAAAAAAAAAAAATTCCGGCCAAAACTTTTCCCGCCAAAATTTTATAACTCTGATGCACTTTTTTTTTTTTGTGCATCACATTTATAAAATTTGGTGCATCATAGTTATAACTATTTTTTATAACTGTGATGCACAAAAAAAAAGGTTCTTCAGAGTTATAAAATTTTGGCGGGAAAATTTTTGGCTGGGAAAAAAAAAAATTTTTGGTGGGAATTTTTTTTTCCGGGGGGGGGGGGGGGGGGGTGGAGGGTGGGGGGTAGGGTGCGAATATACAAAACCTACCTTAAAGAAGGAAAGAAAATACAATAAGGTCCCTGTAGTTTGGTGTGAAAAAAGGGAGAGAAAGGAGGGGGTGATTTGTACACTTTTTTCACTTTTCTACCAAAATCAAGTTTTCCTATGAACCAACCTCTCTCTCTCTCTCCTCTCTCTCTCTCTCTATATATATATATATATATATATATATATATATATATATATATATATATATATATATATATATATATATATATATTGTCTACATATTTCACATTTCCCTTCTTATTAATTTTGTTTCTATCTTTTATTATTATTATTTTTTTTTTCACACAAAAGCAATACACACTTGAATCATTAACACAATTACGTACTTTTAAATTTCAAACTTTTTTCGATTCAATTAGTGTAGAGGGTGTGGTGAAGGTTTTTTCCCGCCATCTATAAAGTTGTTATTAGGAAAATATACAATAAAAGGAATTGCTCGTCGAAAATTTTAATCACATGGTATATATCACTGCAACGTGCGGGTATACTGCCCGTGAGTGTTGGATTGTCTAAAGGTTTCAGTATTATAAATTTAAAACTATATAATTCATAACCATCACTTTTCTAATGTTCTAAAACAATATAAAAGTCTATAGCTAAAACTTATAAAGATCGGGGTGTTACACACATGCATTATCATTTACATAATACGTTGACAAATTTGTTAGTTGTGATGAGTTTTTAGAACTCAAGTTCTTCCAGATACTTAAAATTGGTGGATAAACTCTCACTTTGTATACACGGAGGTGTCGACCGAAACTTCCTCAAGACCAACCACAAACGATGTTCGACTGTTTTCTATGAACCAAGGAAGTTCGAAATAAATATAAGATCTATTTCTTAAAAAGTCTTTCTTTCTTGGCCTCACAAAGACGTTTACACTGATGAAATAGGCGTCCGAAGGCTCATCCCAAAGTTGCCACCTGTGAGATTTGAGATTGAGAGCTCAGTTTGTTTCAGCATACTAAAGGATCTAGTGAGAACAAAATTTGAAGAGAAATGATTTGCATGACTAAATATATGTCTAAACTTACGCCTAAACATGCATGTCCTTAGTTGATTGGCTTTATGAGACAGTGCCCCCCCTAATTAGCACTAATAAATGATTTACATGTAGTTTTAGGCATAAGTTTAGGTACAAGTTTACTCACGCTAATCATTTTTCAAATTTGAAATGGGAAAGGTGAGAAAGTTTTCTAGTCACGCATTTTAAATGACGTGGAAGAAATTTAAAGGGAGATGCATTCATTTTTTGTTAAGAGTATAAGCTTTATGGTGTAACACATGGGTCTCAAAGACATTCAAGTGAAGTGTGTGCCAGAAGACTTCCCGCCCAATTGTTTGTAACAATTCACTAGCTATTTATGATGTCATTATTTAATTAATTTCCTAACTTAATCTTTTACTGTTATGTAAACTTGCTTTTACGAATGGCCGGATAAACTCACTCGCGTGTATGCATTAAACTTGAACCAACCGTGAGCAATAGTCACTCTACACAATTCTAAGCTATTTATATTATTTTCGTAAAATAAAGTGAGTTTTAGGCATGTCGGATCATCTTTACAACTTACATTACTTTTATCAAGAACCGGTGTCCCCAAACGCGATTTAACGCTCCCGGTTTGAGACTTAACGTACATTTAATACAAACCGACACTGGACTAGGCCCAGTCTACATATTATATGCCTTTTAAATTCCTCATATTCACATTTTAAAAGTCACATTTCACTTTTTCCAGTTTCACGTAAACCTTGCACGTCTTACATTTGCTTAAATCGCGTAAATTTTAAACTTTACGTATAACCGTTAGGTTATCCCACGTATAACGAAAACCATCTTTTGACATTTTTGTATCACTATAGACTAATTTTAGTCTAATTTAAATAATTACACGGTCATTTCCCTGCAATCTCGTTATTTTCTGATAAATTGCGTTTTACGCGTATTTAGCACACGTTTTTAGGTTTTAACAACGTTTACGCACTCTGTTAAACTTATCACTCATTTAAATAGAGTATATTAATAATTTCTAACATTTTTATAAGTTTATTATTTTTACGATACTCGGTTTAAGTTTCGCGACTTAAATACTTAACGTTAGTAATTACCGGGATTAAACTATACTCCGTAAAACAAATATCTTTCAAGACTTAGCTATTAAGCCACCACTTATGGCTAGGTAGTGTCTTCCTATGACTCACCAAGCCATGTGGCTTGGTGATAACCCTTGATTCTTTAGATCCTTACATTTGTAAAAACTTAACCATTAAGTTAAACCTAATATTTAGTAAACATCTCCTATAAAAAGCAAGCTAAAACACATAGAAAACTTGCACCCCCTCTATTTATCTATAAAGTCCTAACCTTAACGCATTTCTCTAAAATCTTGTAAGAAAATGTAAGTGTTCTTAAGAAGAAACTAGTGTTTGATATTCTTTTCTTCATATTTTCAAGAAGACATTGTTATTATCTTCAAATAGCTTCAAGTTTTCAAAAATACGTTGTTATTATTTTCAAATAGCTTCAAGTTTTCAAAGATACGTTGTTATACTCTTCAAGTAGCCTCGGGTTTCCGAAGATTTCCAATTTAACGGCGAAGCTCTGCTTATTATTATTATTATTATTATTATTATTATTATTATTATTATTATTATTATTATTATTATTATTATTATTATTATTTATAAAAATTATCATTATATTATTTATCAAAAATATTATTATATATTATTATTATTTATTTTATAAAAACCAATTATTATTAAAACATAATAAAAATTTACATAAAGTTGGAAGGGAGTCTAGACACAAGTTATGCTCCCACTCCTTTCTGAATACAGAAACTAACTCTATGAAAGATAAAAACACCACTTTTAGCATTATTTGAGTGACTAATGGCAATAGACTTAATACGTGAAAGGGTGTCCAAAGCCTCTGTATCGAGTTCCCCGAACGTAGAGAAAGCAAACGGTACAAACTTGTATCCATTGTCCTCACATTTGGATGCATACTTTCTATTTTTCTTCTCCACAGCATTGTGCAACGCTGCAAGGAGCCCATGAAGTCGCCCCACTACCAGCAAATGGAGAGATGCAGGTCACATGCACGCATGCATCTTTACCTTGAAGTCAATTAAATAATAACAAGTCTGCAGGTCGTAGCTCCTTCCCATCCTCTGAAAGGAACCCCATAGGAGCCTCCTTACGAACCATGATCCCAACCTTAGAGTGTATATCAACAAGAATATCACGCACCAGATTGTGTCTGAACTTCACACCCACTTCACTAGAGCAGTGGACCGCATGATCCTCCCATATGTCCATACGATGGACATTACAACTCGGGCAAAGGCTGCCTTCAGAGAACATAGGTACGGTAAGCCTATAACACAACACAGATCGGAATTGGCGATGGTTCATCCTCTGCCCCAAGTTGTCAATAGGGATGGTGAAAAGAAAATCCTGTGCATGTGGGGCGCGTATACAACTGAGAACAGCGACCTGTCTCGGACTTAGCGAGTACTTAGAAACAAGATCTTTCTCAATGACACCAAAGTAACACTTTGCCAAGGTTTTCATCATTTGGGGGGCAGAAGCGTCATTGGTGACAGCGAGAGCGTCTATGTTACAAGTAGTGTTGAAAGTATCAAGAGCATACTGAAAAGAAGGACCATGGGAGACATTATCATATTTAGTTAGTATCTTGTCTTGTAGACCACTCGTTTGCATACAAGAGGCGAGAAAAGCATACTGGATAATGTCACCCGCTGAAAGGACACCAAGACCACCCAACTTGATTGGAAGGGTGGTAAGCCGCCACTGCCAATCACCAAACCCCGGCCCTGAGGCGGTAACAATATTCTCCAAGGAAGTACGTAATGACTGATCAAACTGAACCTGGGCCTCCTGTAGATACAAAGGGGAGCATGTCCTCAAAACATTATTATTATTATTATTATTATTATTATTATTATTATTATTATTATTATTATTATTATTATTATTATTATTATTATTATTATTATTATTATTATTATTATTATTATTATTATTTATAAACAAGCATTCTATATGAAGGTAAGTATTTATAACTCTAAATACTTATTGATAAGGATTTATTTGATACCTTTTTAAGGGGTCATTTATGCCTAAAATTCGTATGTAATTGATGAAATATCGCCCTAAATTATTTCTTTTTGCATTTCAGGTACTTGGGACGAAAATTATGGAAATCGGCATGTTTTGGACCAAAATCGACACGAAAACGAAGAAAAAAGACCAAGTCAAGAATCTGTCAAGATGGAGACCTAACGGCGTCACAATCTACAACCTGACGCCGTCACTTTTATTTGAAGACCCAAACTCAGTGCAATTTTATAACGTGATGGCTCAGAAGATTTATAACGTGACTGCCTCAAGACGCACTTGACGGCGAATTACACAGACGAAACCCTAATTGGAGGCGAGCTGTTGGCGTCACAGATTGCAAGTGACGCCGTCACAGTTGTAAATCTATATATAGTTTTCGATTTTTTTTCATTCAATGTAACATCTTGGAGGACAAAAGCCCTAGACGATTTTCACAGCTTTTGTAATGCTTTTTCAGCCATTTTCATCCATGTTTAATTGAAGACAAGTTATTCGTTTAATCATTCAATATGTCTATGTGTTGTTTGATTACTTGTTTTTCTTTTCTTCACTTTAACATGCCAGGCTAGATTTATTTGTGTTTGCTTAGATCTAATGAAACCTAGTTATTGATCATTGATTTGTCGTCTCTTGTTTGATTTATTGCCTCGCATTAGGAGTAGGAAAACTGGCTTCTCTCTTATATGTGCTAGCTTGAACGTCTTACTAAACGCAAACATAGAGTGCACTATTGGTTTTTCTCGTTGTATTTATTGAGTGAATTGCGGATTTTAGATACTGGAAAACTTAATAGACTTTAAGGTTTTTAAGGGAGACTTATACGTTCATAGAGTTGAGGACTTCGGCACCTCCCCACGACCAATATTAAGGAATACAACGCTTTAATTAAAACAAGGACATGATAATTCGACTAATCAATATGAGATAACTAGGGAGTAAGGAAATCTAAGTAAACACATTTTCCTCATTATAAGAGTTACCACTTTACTTTTCTCGTTTATTAGTTTAATTTAGTTTTATAATTAATTTTGGTTTAGTTAATTAGTAGCTAAACCGGCCACTCTTCAAATCCCTAGAATTTAAATTGCTTTTTATAATATATAAAAACACAAAAAGAATCATCTCTCACCTTTTGATCAATCTCGACATACACTTCGGCCTTCACATACACTATTCCACTAGAGAACGATCAATCCCCTGTGTCTTGCTTATACTACTCTACAACGGTTGGGTACACTGCCTAGGAGGATTGTAAAACTTTTTAGGAGGTCTTACAACTGCCGCATCAAGTTTTTGGCGCCGCTGCTGAGGAATAGTATATTTTTTTATTTCTTTCTCGTTTAGGTCTACTCACTAGATTCCTATCAAGTGAGATTTTTATTTTCTTTTTATTAGCTTTCTAATAGTCTATCTTTTTATTCGTAAAATTTTTTTCATCAACTATTCTGTTTGCCATTATGGAAGACGCGAATCCATCCGTTCCACCCAAAGCAATTACTTTGTTGCATGACCAAATTGAGAGGGAAATTAATGAACTTAGAAAGCTTAATGAGATGATTAAGAAAGAAATTGAGTTTAGAACCAATCCTTGTAGTAGTAACACTACCTCTAGTTATGACTTGAAAGAGGAACTAGAGGATGACTATAGGGTATTTAGAAATTTCTTTCCAACATATGAGTAATTGAACTATCACAAGTTTCTCTTAAAGTACCCTTGCCCCTTGAAATATAGAAAGAAACCGTGGATTAAGAAGCGTAATTATATGAATATTAAAATCCCTTGCATGGTTGGTTATATGTATAGAGAGAACACATACACTGATTTAAAAGCACATATGAATATTATGTCTAGGCTCTATTACAATTGGATCATGAATGAAAAATTGAAACCTAGAGAAGATCCTTATAACCCTAATCGATTGTGCAATTTTGTTGGGAGAGTTGAAGGGTTACATGTCTTTGTAGGAAATTTTACTTATCAATGTGATTTCATGATCCTAGAAGATGTTAGAGGTGTCATAGACCAATACTTAGGTGAGATTGTGCTAGGAAAACCGTTTGTAAAAATGTCTAAGATGCTTTGTGATCAAGATGAAGGAATAGTTTACTTTTCTGATGGAATAGAAAAGATCACTTTTAAGATGCCCCATAAGAGGGAAGAGTTGAAGGACATTGAGGATTTAGATGTTTATATAATTCGAGCATGTGAAGTAAAAGATGATGAAATTGAGGATGATGTTTATTATGGAAAAAGAATGACTTATCATTCAGGTTGTTTAGATCTAGGCCCGGAATATAGGCGTGATGAAGGTTGGATTAAAAAGTTTGAATGGGCACATAAGTTGTGCAGGAGGTTATTCACTCTCAAAGAAACACACGTTTGAGGCTAGATCTTGGATCGAATGAAAGAAAGAGGTGGAGAGAAAGAGTTGGAACCTTAGAGAGATAAACCAAAGAAAGAAGAATGTATTAAACTTTGTGAAGGTCCAACCCTCTCCACATGAGGAGAGGGCTATTTATACTACTTGATATTACTAGCTAGTTTGCCCCTACTGGGCTGTGGAGCAAGCTGACAGTGGGGAAAGCCCTGACCTACTCCAGAATAATAATTATAACTAATCTAATACTAATATTACTAGTTATGCTACGAGCTATTTAACATAAATGAGTGCTCGGGGTGACCGAGTCTTCAACTGAATATTTATATTCCTAACAATCTCCCCCTAAGGGAGGTCACCCCGAAAACAATGTTCAGACTTCAAGCACTCTTTTCATGAATCTTGACTCCGTAGCTTGTAGACATTGATTCTTCAGTTTCATTAGTCATTGTGCCTTCAGCAGTGTTCTTTTGATGACTGTTCTTTGTCTTGGGTGATTTTAAATATTCTTCGTGATAATCACCCAACATATGTCTTCCAGTCATCTCTTATCAGTATGTCTCCATGTGATGAAATACATTTTGAACCGACATGCTCACACTATGGGGTGTCATGATCTTCAGCATCAGAGTTTGCAGAAGCAGTGTTAAAGGTCTTTTAGGTTATCATGACTTCTCTTGAATATGATGATGATGTAGTGTGAACATGTGGTAGAGGAATGGCATCTTTTCTGCAACCAGCTACAACCGCAACCAGCTACAGCATCCAACAGCTACAACCGCCAGAAGTTCCTGCATACGACAGTTAGCAACAAATCGACCGGTACTTACAGGTTTGGACTTCGAGATTGTCAACAGCATAGTGTGAAGACATTCTCTAATCCTTACCAAGACCGTTCCTAATCGAAAACCCACAGAGGGCTTTTTAAGATCGTACCGTAGTACATCAACGATTAGGTGAGTCGCTGGAGTTCACTCCACGACTGTAGACCGTTTGAAACCGCCGTGACCACTAAGCGTAATCCACGAGGAATTACCAAAGTGACCTACTTTCAGGGCTGCTTGATGTTGACCCTGGCAGGAATTTCCATTCAATCATTGAGAATTACATTTGTAAATTCTCTCATAAATGTTCTGGCAGATTGCTAAGATCTGTGTAGGACTCATGAGTTTACAACTGGTGTCCTTAATGTTGAACAACCAGTGTAGAAATAATTCGTGTTCCTATGAGATCTTTTTATGTATCTCGTGGCTCTAGACTCGATAAGTGCATTTTTTGGTGGTCGGAGACTGGAGCGGTGTCTCCTGTTTCAATATCAACACAACTCGTAATGAGCGGTCGATAGATTATGCAGGGTTCCTCGTGATAATGAAACAAGTCCTTTTAAGAGAACTTGAGTACTTTAGAAGGTTTAGTGCAGTGCGTCACTGGGTCCATGACGTCTTGTCTTCAATACCGGTGTCACCTTAGTAACCACCAGTAGCATATGAATTGAACCCGGTTTCTGCCCTAAGGTTGAATAATTGGAGGGCTATTTCTTTTCACCCTTTCTCATTACATTTCTTTTTAATTCTTCAACCCCTTCTTTCTCCTTACTCACATTACTCCTTTTTTCCATAATCATACCTAAGGACTTTCTAATACTAACTATTCGGTATTGTCCTTGGGTAGATCCCTCCGGCTCTGGCGGATCATAGGACGGTTTTCCTAACCTTAGCCACCTTATAACTTCATGACTATCCTATGTTGCCATTTACCAAAATCCTTGAAAAATCTCTCAAAGTGTTCATGATTATGAAACACATTTTGCTAACACTTTGAGAGTTTTATATTTTTCAAATACTCCCCCTCAACATGTGCTCGGATGATTGTTTTATAAATTTGCACATGTTGGGTAGAGCTTGCACTTTTTGAATTGATCCACTTTCAGTGAACATGACCGATTCGAGACACGCTTACATCACTAGTTAGACTAGCTTGAAATTATTACCCGGCCTGGTCAAGTCCACAGAAAGTTTCTCGAAACGGTACACTCTACTCAGACACATCCTTTTCGAGACACGCTTACATCACTGGTTAGACTAGCTTGAAATTATTACCCGGCCAGGATACGTCCTTTCGATCAATGACAGTATAGGTTTCGTCAATTCATTGGTTAAGTCTGAGTCACAATCTCATGCTATGCTAAATCCTTTTTGTCCATTCGCTCCCCCTCAATATGTGCATCGATATACGAAAGAGTTTAGCACATATGGGAGAGCCTAACATTTGAGTCCAAAACATCACATTTTATCAGATTTCATATTTAAATCACATTCTCTCCCCCTATCAAAAATTTCAAACCAATTGAGATTTGTGATCCCAAGTGATTTAAATAAGTTAGAAAAATGTGGGAGAAAATGTGTCTGATTTAATGTTTTCTGATAATGGAGTATACAATACTCCCCCTCAAACCAAGAGAGTGTGTCACTGCTGATGTTGCACAATGTTTAGAAAAAGGTGTCAAAAAATTTGAACAAATACTCTCCCCCTCAATTAATGACCCGTTTTCTATTTAAAGAGCTGTAGTCATTCAATTGAACGAGAAGTATTTGTGAAAATTTAAGTCCAATTTACCACTTTGTGAAACATCAAAAACTCTCCTAAAGAATCATAGAACTGGAGAGTTTATGTTATAAAGAAGATTTCTCTTCTTTTACTCGAAATGATGCACTGAAGCGTACATTAGATCGGAAAAACATGGATATAACGTAATCCATGCCCAGGTGAACATCACCCAGTTTGGAGGAACAACCGTCTTTTAGACGACGTGTTTTCCTCAATGGATAGCGCGGGTTGTAGTGTGAAGTAACTGCAAGCCATTAAGACATGTTTTAACCAATTAGTATAACTTCTGCTCGAGCTTCATTTAAAGACCCGTGTCATTGTTGAATGACATTTCTAGGTCCATAAATGTTATCGATAAACAGAAGACATGCCTAGATGAGACTATTTTTGGTATTTTCTGATTTCTTCAATTTTTTTTAATGCTTTTTATAGGTTTTATATTTTTCTATTTTCTTTTTTTTTTGTTTTAAAGATATAACAGATATATACAAGGATATGAGAAGATAACCCGTTACTCCTCCTTTTCATCCTGAAGACACCTAAGGGTTTCAGGTGTCAAGCTCTTCATTCCAAGACGCGGGATAATAAACTGAAACCTTTCTCTCAGGAGAGCCTTGGTGAAGATGTCTGCTAGCTGAAACTCTGTCCTCACAAAATACAGCTCCACAATTCCCTTTTCAACCTGTTCCCTGATGAAGTGATGCCTGATGTCGATGTGCTTTGACCTGGAGTGCTGGACATTGTTGCAACAAAGAGCAATGGCGCTTTTGTTGTCACAATATAGAGGAATTTTGTTGTATGAGAATCCATAGTCTGAGAGTTGTGACCGCATCCATAGAATTTGTGCACAACAGGCCGACATACCAATGTATTCAGCCTCAGTAGAAGATATGGACGTGCTCATTTGCTTCTTAGAAGACCAACTAACCAACTTTTCCCCCAAACACTGAGCTCCTCCTGAAGTACTTCGACGGGTGTCCTGACACCCCGTATGATCAGCATTAGCATAAGCCGTTAGTTCGATGGCCGTGTCCTTAGGGTACCAGAGACCCATATGGACTGTTCCTTGAAGATACCTTAAAACCCTTTTTACTGCTTCCAGATGCTTTTTGGTAGGCTTGGATTGATATCTCGCACACATGCAAACAGCAAATAGAAGATCTGGTCTACTTGCAGTAATGTACATTAAGGATCCAATCATGCTTCTGTATTTTGTTTGATCAACTGGAATCCCTGAAGGGTCTTCATCTAGCTTTGTTCTGTCTACCATGGGAGTGTCAACTGGCTTACTTGAATTAAATCCAAACTTTTTCAAGATCTCGTGTGCGTATTTGGACTGACTGATGAATATGCCCCGGGACTTTGAGATACTTGTAATCCTAGGAAGAACGACATTTGTCCCATCATTGACATTTGAAACTTGGAACTCATCTCCTTTGAAAATCTATCACATTCACTAGGATCAGATGAAGCAAATATGATATCATCTACATAAATCTGAACATGTAGTAGATGTTTTCTTGACTTCCTGGTGAATAATGTTGGATCAACAGCACCCTTTGAGAATCCATTTCCTAGAAGAAACTTGGACAATGTATCATACCATGCCCTAGGTGCCTGCTTCAACCCGTAAAGGGCCTTCTTCAAGCGGTAAACATGAGTAGGATGTTCAGCGTTCACAAATCCTTCAGGTTGACTCACATATACTTCTTCCTTTAAGTCACCATTCAGGAAAGCTGTTTTGACATCCATTTGGTAGACTATCATATTCCGACTTGCAGCATTGGCCAGGAATATTCTAATAGCTTCAATTCTAGCAACTGGAGCAAATGATTCTTCAAAATCAATGCCCTCTTCTTGTCTGTATCCTTTTGCAACTAACCGTGCCTTGTTCTTTAAAACATCACCATGCTCATCAAGTTTCACCTTGAAAATCCACTTGAGAGCAATAATCATAGCACACTCTGGAGGAGGCACCAACTCCCATACTTCAAGTCGATCAAATTCGTGAATTTCATCTTGCATGGCCTCGAACCAGCAGTCTTTGGTCATTGCTTCTTTGGCATCTTTTGGTTTGACTTTAGACAGAACGGAATTGAAGAAACACCACAGTGCATCTGTAGCTAGTTGTTTACGAGTGGATACAGGACGAGAGGGATTGCCTATGATGTTGTCAATTGGGTGATCGTTGGTCCATTTTCTGAGATGGTCATGAGGTTGAGGGTTTTGAACTGATGTTGCTGTGTTGTGTTCTTCGACACAGGACGTGTCTGTTGAGCGTTTAGGAGCAAATATGTTCTCAAAAGGAACATCATTTGTAGGAGCAAACGGATTAACTTCTAAAGAATGATCATCTGCAGATTCTTGTTGCACCGGAGAGGATTGAGTGTTTGATGATGGGGGTGATTGACTTGCAACTAGGGCATTGATACTGATTGAGACTGATGCTGATGGGTCTTAAGAACCTTGCGGAACATTAGCCTCAGTAATAGGAAGAACGGCTGCACCATTTGAAGTTGTTACACCTGTTGGCTCAAAATATTCGTCAAACATTGAATCAAATAACTTCTTCAACTCCTCACTCGTTGGTGGAATGAAAGACTCTGCAGGCGTGGGATTCTGTACAAGCCCTGAACTAATTGGTCCAGGTGTCAAAAGTGTAGGATCGGGTCCAGAACTGGTTTGTCCTGAAGCAAATTGCTCACTTAGCTCGTCGAACGTGACATGGATGGTTTCCATGATTTGTCGGGTTCTCTTATTGTAGATTCTGTACCCTCTACGGTCTGGTGCGTATCCAACAAAAATACCTACGTCTGCTTTAGCTTTTAACTTTCCCAAGTCTTGACTGTCATTAGTTGGATAGCAAAGTGCACCAAACACACGAAGAAATGAGAGATCTGGTTTCTTGTTATGAATTAACTCATAGGGAGTCTTTTCATGAATGGGATGAATCAGAGATCGGTTTTGGGTGTAGCATGCAGTTGCAATAGCCTCTGCCCAGAGAAACATCGGTGCCTTTGAAAATATAAGCATGGTTCTTGCAGCTTCTACCAGAGTACGGTTCCGTCGTTCAACTATACCGTTCTGCTGAGGAGTGCGAGGTATACTTTTCTGATGTGTGATGCCAATATTTTCATAAAAGTTTCTGAGTTGTTGATTGACAAACTCAGTTCCATTATCAGTGCGGATGATTCTGACAGTCTTGTTAAGCCTTACTTGCAGCTGTTTTATCAGTTTAATGATCACCTCTGGAGTCTCATCCTTGGTTCTCAAAAACTTTACCCATGTGAACCGAGAGTAATCATCTACTATCACCAGAACATATTTCTTTCCATTTATGCTTTGTACTCTCATTGGACCACACAGATCCATGTGGAGGGTATGAAGAACTTCCAAGTTGGTGTTGACGGTTTTAGGTTTGTGGGTTTGTTTCTTGCTTTTGCCCAGTTGACATGCAGAGCAGAGATGATCTTTCTCATATTTTAATCTGGGCATACCTCTAACCAGATCTTTGTGGGAAAGATTATTGATGGTACCGAAGTTCAGGTGGTTCAAACGACGATGCCACAGCCATGATTTTGTTTTAGAGGCTTTTGAAAGCAAGCATATGGGAGAGGACTTCAACATTTCTTCAATAGATATGGTGTATAGATTTGTACCCCGACTACCCTTGAGAAGATCTACACCATCCAATTCCCTGATGAAACATGTGTGTTTTCTGAAAGCCACTTCCAGATCTGAGTCACAAAATTGACCCACATAAAACAAATTGTGCCCTAATCCTTCCACATAGTAAACCCGTGAGATTACACTGTCACCGAACACATAATCTCCATAACCCATAATCGCACCAAAGTGGTCGTTCCCGAATCTAACTGTCCCGATAAACTTTTTCACAAAGTTCTTGAGCCGTGAGCGATCCCCAGTCATATGTTTTGAGCAGCCTGAGTCCAAATACCAAAGGACGATTTGTACGACCTGCATTTGAAACCAAACAACAATGGATAACTGAAATATGTGGATCCCCACTTGCAATTGGGGTCCTTTTGGTTAGCACACACAAGTTTAGGAGCAGCAATCATTTCTAATACTGATGCCTCTACAGGGGAAACTACCCTAGAGTTATCAGAAGACTTATTAGAAGGGCAGTGTGTTCCTAATGGAAGGATTCGACCAGTTGGTCTCCATTCTTTAACCCTCACAATCTTATGTTTACTCAACTTAGGTAATGGATTCTTATTTCCTACACTGAATTTCCTTCCAGTGGGTCTCCATTGATACCCAACATTAGTGAAGATTTTTCCTGTTGCTTTCCAAATTTTCATATTTCTTTCAGTTTTCCTAACATGCTTAACATGGGGTGGTGCATGAGATATCAGAGATGACACAACACATTCATCAAGATTAACAGAAATTAAGCATTGGTCACATGTTTTACAGACCGTATTAGAATTCGAATTAATTACAGTACTTTTGATACTAGAATCAACACGATTCAATCTAGTCGTTACAAACTTATTGTTCCTAGGTTGGGCTTCTACTCTTTTCTTGTGATCAATCTTAGCCGGCGCTGTCCTATCATTCCTTGCATTGCCTTTAGGCTTTGACCCGCTAGCTTGAGTGTCACTTTTCACTCCTGTAGAAGTAATAATGGGAACATTAGTTTGCTTTACTAACTCATGCTTTCCTGATATTGAAGTGCTGGGTTCTGATGTTCTGGATGGTAAATCAAAGGATACATGCTTGTTTTTAATAGTGGATGATGAGACACCTAATCTATCTCTTTGGTTGCTAGACCTAGGACCCGTGCTAATGGCATATTCTAACTGTTCCTGGATCCTTTTTGTGAGGACACAGGCATAACCTACTGCCTTATCAAGTGGTTTTCCTATTCTGTCTTCTTCCACAACCTCACGAAGAGTGTCAAGTCCATCCCTAAGGTGACTGAGATACATTTGATGGACAGGTCTGTTGTTTCTCATGGGAAATGGAATCGGCCCCACATCAACATCATATATTTTACAAGCAAAGACCTTTGATGAAACACAGTTACAAGATGTACTTGGCATTTTTCCTTTCACCTGAGTCTTAAGATTCTCAATCTCATTTAACAAAGAAGTTATCTTTTCATTATGACTATTTCTTGTAACTTTAATTGAGTCATATAACTCTTTGTAGTGCTGTTTAATCTTAGAATTTTCTTCTCGAAAACACTCATTTTCATAATGTAACTTGTTTATGGTGTTTTGAAATTGAAAATTCTGAGAATCTGAAGACGAAGGTTTATTGGTGCCATACACATCACACTTGTTGGACTTCAATTGGGCAATTTGAGCCCTCAACAGTCGAATCGTGTTCGTGTGAGCTTGAATTTTCTCATCCCGTTTGCTTAATTCAAAATACGTATCAAACTCAGGAGCATCCGAAGATGTCTTGGCATTTGATAGTTTATATCTTTCTTCTAAGTGTTGATATTTTAATTTTAAGTTAAGATTATCAACCTCAAGTTTAGAAAAACGTTTGACCATGTTATCATGGTCATCATTTTGAATTTTTTCAAGAAGTTTCAGATTCTCCCCCTCAAGCTCCACAACACGATTCTGGGTAACATTTAAAGCCATAGCATACTCATGATATTGACAAGCAGATAATGCAGAATCAGTAGCAGTAAAAAATACATCTTGTGCAATACATCTTGCAATCAAATTTTCATTAGTGATGAGTATGTTTTTCCTTTCAATCTCATGGCTCTTAAGTTCTATTTCATATTCAGTTACCTCATTTTCTATATCTTTAAACACCTTTTCCATTTCCTTTATTTCTGTGTTAAGGGCTGTTTGCATTGCTTCAAAATGCTCTTTCAGTTGTTTAAAGAATGGCATAACCTCAGTCAAGTATCACCTTTTAGCATGTTCAAAACACCTTTCCCCCTCAGTAATTCCAGTTGGTGTGATTCTCTTCTTACATGTATTATCAAAATCAGCAAACAGTTGCCAAAGCACGTATAAGCTAATTAGAGTTTTGCTTTCTGTGGGAAGAGATAGAGGAACCAAATGTCTAGGTGTATTGGGAGGATACACCGTAATGGACGCAACTTTCCTAATGAGTGGGGTATTGGCTTTAAGTTTTTCTTCCTTCATTTTTTTCATGTCTTGTGTCCAAAATATCTGTTCAGGTGTTAACTTCTTTTTAGGTACAAACACAGTCAAACGATTTTCCTCATAATAATTATGGGGTTTGATTATTACTCGGTTGGCTATGCATTCAGGATCCTTCATTTTCTCATTCATTCTTTCTCTCTTTCGCATTTCTATCTCATCAGCTTCATTCAAGGATACAACCTCAGGTGGTTCATGATTGGGCATAAACATCACATTGGCATCATTTAATGCAGGTTGGGCTACCTTAGCAATCTCATGAATAGCTAATGGAGATTCACCTACATTGCTTTCACTATGCTTGTCACTAAACTTTCTGTGCTTATACATCATTTGGGCAGTCTGTCTGGTTTGGTCTTGTGTGTACATCTTATCCTCAAGCTTATTCTTTAAGGTTTTGAGTCTAGAAAAATCATTTAAGAGTTCCTTTTCTTTTTCTTTGAATTCTAGATTTAGTATTCTTATGCAATTTTGAGCATCCTGTTGTTGCTTAACAGATAAATCCAGCAGATTTTTCAAAGAATTTAACTCTTGTTTTAATGTTTCCTCCCTTACCCTAGATTCTTTCAGAAGAGTACACATTTGATCTTCCATTTTCTGGTCACGTGCATTCAGCTCAAACTTAGCGCGATGTTCATACATAGCTACTTGTTCCTCATATATGTTTAGCCTAGTGATTAGGTCATCATGTGGTGCAAGTATAGTGCTTTCATGTTTCTTACATGCATTATCTACTTCACATGTATTTTCTAAGGCACACAAGTTATCAACAACACAAGCATTATTATCAATAGAAGATTCGCCATCTTGTACATCAGGCACATTTTTGTGAATCAAATATCGTTCATATGGAATCATATTGCTATTTTCCATGTCAACATTATTTGAGTCAGAGACAATTGCCTGTTGTACTTCGTTGGGAAACTTTTGTTTATCAACAATTTCATATGTGTCATATAGTCTTAGTACCTCAGAAATCACAGAAGCATTTGAAGAACCAGTTTGTCGAGATGGAGAGGCCAAGGATGATAAATTGGCCATGAAGACAGTTTGAGCAGTTGGTTCTTCATCCACATCAGAGTCAAATGCATCACAATCATCAGCTTGGAAGATATTAGGATCATTGAGTGCCAGATCTTGGACAGGTTGCTCATCCACATCCGGATCAAAAGTATTACCCCCATCACCAGCTAGAAACAACAATTCTTCCTCATCCAATACCGCTCCATTCTCTTGAGCCTGCATCAACAACATCTTGTCCTTGAAGTAATCTGAGTTCTGAGGACGTTTTGGTTGATTGCAGTTTCTGGCAATGTGTCCCAGACCTCCACAATTATAGCACTTGAGCTGTTTCCCTTGCCCCTGGTTGGCATTCCCTGCTCTATTCTGCATAATACCTCGACCCATGTTTCTTCCAGCTCTCCCTTGCACATTTTGAACCACAATTTTTCCATCCTCCACCATTGCAAGATTGCGCGGGTTGGATGAATTTCTTAACTGATTGTTGGTCTGAGGGAGAGAAGCTTTGAACTGTTGAACAAGTAATGATTCTTGATTGGTGAGGTTATCCAGCATTTTGTCAGTCTGAGTATAGCCTGAGTCAAGTTGAGGACTCATAGTAGATGATGATGATTGAAGTTGAGGGTATCCTTGGTTGGATGATGGTTGAGTGTTTGGTACAACAGTTTCCATAAAGGCCAGCGGATCATTGGAAGTAGAAGGATTCAACTTTTCTCTTAGCACCCGATCAAAGAGAGCATGCTTCTCATGTTGTTGGAGATAGGCATATAGCTGTTCATAGTTGGTGTCCCTCAGACCTTTGTTCAGTTTGACAGCAGTGACAAATCTGTCCCATTCTGGAGTCATGTTGTTCACAAACTTGGAGTTAAGTTGGATGTTGGGCATCGTCATTCTGATTATCCTCATGTCATTTACCAACTTATGGAATCTCACATAATAGTTTGTGATATTCTCTCCTGAGTTCATTTTGAAATGTTCAAATTCATCATACAATTGTGATTCCCTGTCTTCCTTTGTGAGTTCTGATCCAGCTAACAGCATCTTCACATTGTCCCATACTACCTTGGCTTCTGTGTTGAAGTTGATGAGTTTGTAGACATCCTTTGGTAGACCTTGAATGATGATATTTGAGGCTCTAATGTCAGCATCATACCTCTTCTTTTCCTCCTCAGTAAGATCATTGTAAGTGCGAGGTCTGTCAATACCAAATGTGACTGTGCCATCTTCACCAGTAGTCACAGCATCTCTGGTATATACCCATCTGAAATGGTTCTTCATCAATGGACTTAAGGATGTTTGCCCCATTTTCTTTCCCCAAGCAATAAAGCCGTATTCTCTGTGCCCACGATTCATAGTCTGTCCTATCAAGCATAGGCGGACGGGTATCGGACCCCGCTGCTTGAATGTCATCTGATGCGGTGCTAGTCATGTTGATAACAAAGTATACGGGATTTTACAGCTCTTGTGATTTAACCGAGAAATTGAATCTTTCGCGGGACTTTCTAAAATCACCAAGAAACGAACCGTAAACTAGAAGTTACTCGCAGATTAGAACAATAAATCTTAACTCAAGAGAACTCAAATCTCAATTGATCAAAACGCAAGAAGTCAAGGCACCACTAGTCAAATCGCAACAAGACAAATCGCAGGATTATCAAGTCGCAATAAGTCAAATAGCAGCTAGACAAATCGCATACAATCAAGTTGTAATTTGGGAGCTATGAGACAAAACGCAATGTTCAATTTGCAGGTACACAAGTCGCAACACTCTAAACACAAACGCAACAGACAAATCGCAACCTCTGAAGATACTAATCGCCACAGACAAGTCACAACTTCTGAGTATACAAAACGCTACAGACAAGTCGCAACTTCTGAATATACAAAACGCAACAAACAAGTCGCAACTTCTGAGAACACAAGCCACAACACACAAGTCGCTACCTTTGAGAACACAAAACGCAACAAACAAGTCGCAACTTTGATTAACACAAGTCGCAACAGACAAGTCGCAGCCTTCTGAAACATAAACCGCAAGTCACAAGAAGACAGAGCTGTCACTATCAAGGACAAAACGCAACTTCACTACACGCTAGACAAGTCGCTATCGTAACGTTTTGTCGTTTTTGCCAAATCCGGTAAAGAGACAAGTCGCAACTTTGACGAAACACAAAACGCAGCTTTTCTTTACCCCACTAGACACAAAACGCAACGAAGAACACAAACTTCAGTAGGACAAAATGCAACTAAGAACACAAAGTACAACCCTTCGAATCTTCCAAAAACAGCCACACCAAGCCACAAGATGTGATTCCAAGCACCAAGAACAACTCCTATGTTAACCCTAAGCTCGAAAGTACAAGATCTAACACCTTCTACCAACAAAACAAGGCGCAAAATGGAATTTTTATGAAAGAAACTATTCGAACCAAACTAGTCCCAAAACACCACGAATTTGTGAATAAACCCTTATGTGAACCTAACCATGGCTCTTGATACCAATTGTAGGTTATTCACTCTCAAAGAAACATACGTTTGAGGCTAGATCTTGGATCGAATGAAAGAAAGAGGTAGAGAGAAAGAGTTGGAACCTTAGAGAGATAAACCAAAGAAAGAAGAATGTATTAAACTTTGTGAAGGTCCAACCCTCTCCACATGAGGAGAGGGCTATTTATACTACTTGATATTACTAGCTAGTTTGCCCCTACCGGGCTGTGGAGCAAGCTGACAGTGGGGAAAGCCCCGACCTACTCCACAATAATAATTATAACTAATCTACTACTAATATTACTAGTTATGCTACGAGCTATTTAACATAAATGAGTGCTCGGGTGACCGAGTCTTCAACTGAATATTTATATTCCTAACATAAGTTGTGCAAGAAGACGTAATAGGTTATGACTTTGAGTCTAGCTACAAGACTCATAAATAAAGAAAAGCGCTTCTTGGTAGGCAACCCAAGATATTTAATTGTTTGATAGTTTGATTTTTATTTTTCTTTGAGTCATATATGTTTTATTATCATTGTTTATCTTTCATGTTTTGAATAGAATTTGTGAAAATGCTTTATTTTGTTTTTAACCTCGTTTTAATTGTATATAAAGGTATTTTACAAAAAGATAAGTGTAGGGAAGATCATATTTGTTTCAAAGAACTAATTCGAACATGAGAGTTAACAATTGATGATTAACATATATTCTATCGTATTTGTATGTATGTTTGAGTTAAATGCTTGTATCGAGTCATAATGAATGTCTTACAAAATTTCCAAGTTTTAATAATTAGATTTTTCCAGAAATTTCCCAGGAAACAAAACGTAAAAATTCTATCAGGTCTATCCTGACGGCGTCAGGGTTTAAACTCGACAGCGTCAGGCACTGTATCAACAGTTTTCCAGATTTTTGTTTTTTCTGTCAAAACTTAATTTTTGAAAATGTCTAGAATTTTTAAATTTCGAGGATTCTATAAACATTTATTTTGCAAGCATTATATCTTATTTGCTTTCTAGGATTTTTATTTTATTATATATAGTGTTTGCCGCCGATTTTTTGCGAGGTTTCGTGTTCGTTTTCTTAGTGATTTACAGGTTATATTGGACAAGAAGATGGAAGTATACATTGGAAGTGAAGCTTATTTTGTTTATCTTCTTGGAGGAGGATTTAACCATATTTCACATCGTCCATGCCGAGCAAATCAGGGGAGTATTAGTTTCTTTCATCTCTTTAATTCTTTCCGTTATCATAACTTTGATGCTTTTCAAGAACATTGGGGACAATGTTCAATTTAAGTGTAGGGAGAGAAAAATAGGATACCTTAGAAACTATAACTCGTTTGATATTTGTTTTGTCTTAGAGTAATTGTGTAATAAACTAAAAGAGATACTTGTGAAGGTGATTTTAGCACCAAATTTAATTTTTTAAAGACATATAGGTGTGAAACTTTAGTTTTAATAAGCGTCTCATGGATAGGAATTATATATCTAGCACAAAAACCCTTCCACTCAAAAATTTCCGTCCCAAAAATGTGAGGTTCGCCTTTAGATTATTAGGAAAAAAACATTCAACTTTAATGCTTATGAGTGTACCAGTAGTATATAGATTGTAGAACTTGCGTTTGTGATGCATTCCAAGATCGCTAGTGAGACTACATTCGTTGTAGTTAGGATTTACTAAATGATAAGAGACATTAGGATAACCCTTGTTTTAAACCTGTTTATAATTAAATTGGCTTCATTGGTCAAGTAATTCTCCCACACCCTTGCTATGTACTCATTTTTAGTACAAGATACCCCTAGTATACCCCTTAGAGCCTATCCTTTTCGCGGTTCTCGTGATATTTCAGTGGATTCCAAAATATTAATGAAGAACATTGATTACAATCCACCTCCAAATGTACACCTAAATCGCCTTAGCTTACCTTGTATGCACTCATCTTTAGTGCATTATTGTTACAACATTTATGTTAAACCATTTGTTAATTGTCTACTTGATTACATGGTTGCTAAGTTAAGTCATATCTTGTAAATACAGTTTTGGGACGATTGGGACTCATGGAAAAAGTACTAATTATTATGGAGTATTGGGGAAGAAAGTCAAATGTTATTACCCCCATATGTACGTTAAATGTTTTGAAGTACTCCAAGTGTTTTGATCATTTTAATTCGGGTCATTAGTTAGTTTTAATTATTTAAAAGTTCAAGTGTAGCGATGCAACTGTAAATCCTTTTTATATGGATGTATATTTTTGATGGTAGGGCAAGAGTGTATAAAAAAAAATGATAAAAAGAAAAAAAATAAGAAAAAGAAAGAAAAAAAACATACGGACTACCATCCCGTTTTTATTTTTAGTTTAAGTCGAGAAAGTATCAAGAAAAATACAAAAAGAGTTAGAAGTTAGTGAGTCGAGTCTTGGCTTAGCAACGTCACCTTGTACATGTGATTGACTTAGATAATTGACTTGCCACCAGTAAAAATTTCCTATATCCAATAAAACCGTGTTTTCCATACCCTTACACCTAACGTTACAAATCTTTATAAGCCCTCTTTGATAGCTTATCCTAGGTGCTTACGCCAAAGTGGTGGAGGTTTGATCCGTTCTCAAGCCTATGGTAATCTATGTGCTCTGACGGGTAGAGAGTGTTTAGTTTTCCCGTTTCCATTCATGTTATATAACTTATACACCCGAGAGATGTGAGAATCCAAACACTTTATGTGAGGTGCTAGTATATAATTTCTGTGCTTATTGTGACTAAGGTGGAATGAATATGTGTTGTAATTACTTTTATACGAATGCCAAATGACCCATAACTTGTAGATTGATTAGATAAAAGCACATTTTCTTGAGGACAAGCAAATCCCAAGTGTAGGGATATTTGATAAGGATTAATTTGATACCTTTTTAAGGGGTCATATATGCCTAAAAGTCGTATGTAATTAATCTAATATCGCCCTAAATCGTTTCTTTTTGCATTTTAGGTACTTGGGACGAGAATTATGGAAACCGGCTTGTTTTGGAACCAAATCGACAAGAAAACGAAGAAAAATGACCAAGTCAAGAATCTCTCAAGATGGAGACCTGACGGCGTCACAGTCTACAACCTGACGCCGTCACTTGTATTTGAAGACCCAAACTTAGTATAATTTTATAACGTGATGGCTCAGAAGATTTATAACGTGACGGTCTCAAGACACACCTGTCGGCGTAAAAACGGAGAATTACACAGATGAAACCCTAATTGGAGGCGAGCTGACGGCGTCACAGATTGCAAGTGACGCTGTCACAGTTGTAAATCTATATATAGTTTTCGAATTTTTTTTCATTCAATGTAACTTCTTGGAGGACAAAAGCCCTAGACGATTTTCACAGCTTTTGTAAGGTTTTTTCAGCCTTTTTCATCAATGTTTAATTGAAGATAAGTTATTCGTTTAACCATTCAATATATCTATGTGTTGTTTGATTATTTGTTTTTCTTTTCATCACTTTAACATGCTAGGCTAGATTTATTTGTGTTTGCTTAGATCTAATGAACCTAGTTATTGATCATTGATTTTTCGACTCTTGTTTAATTGATTGCATCGCGTTAGGAGTAGGAAAACTGGCTTCTCTCTTATATGTGCTAGCTTGAACATCTTACTAAACGCAACCATAGAGTGCACTATTGATTTTTCTCGTTGTATTTTTTTGCGTGAATTGCGGCTTGTAGATCCTGGAAAACTTAATAGACTTTAAGGTTTTTAGGAGAGACTTATACGTTCATAGAGTTGGGGACTTCGGCACCTCCCGACGACTAATATTAAGGAATACAATGCTTCATTTAAAACAAGGACGTGACAATTCGACAAATCAGTGGGAGATAACTAGGGAGTAAGGAAATCTAAGTAAACACGTATTCCTCATTATAAGAGTTACCACTTTACTTTTCTCGTTTATTAGTTTAATTTAGTTTTATAATTAGTTTTGCTTTAGTAAATTAATAGCTAAACTGCCCACTCTTAAAACCCCGAGATTTTAAATTGCTTTTTATAAAATATAAAAACACAAAAAGAATCATCCCTCACCTTTAGACTTATCTCGAAATACACTTCGATGATAAGGATTTATTTGGTACATTTTTAAGGGGTCATTTAAACCCAAAATAGTATAAATATGATCAAATATTGCCTCAAATCGTTTTATTATTATTATTTTATTATTATTATTATTATTATTATTATTATTATTATTATTATTATTATTATTATTATTATTATTATTTTTATTTTTTGTATTTTAGGTATTTGGGACGAGAAATCTGGAAATCAGCAGTTTTTGGACGTATTTGGACGAAAAAGTGAAGAAAACGACGAAGTCACGAAAAACATGTCAGACTTGGAGATCTGACGGCGTCACAAGCTACAACGTGACGCCGTCCCTTTTTTATGAAGCTGGATTTTTGGTTCAAGTTTATCAAGTGACATTTCAGAGGAATTTGAAGATTTTACAATCTTCCGGACCCTTCCGGCGGGCCATCACACTCTCACTCCTAGAAGGAAGATTCCTTCAAGATCGATGTGTTATTGAAAGAAATGGAAACAACAACGGCCAGCGAGTCAGCAGAAACGGGCACGTCGGTGAATCAGCCAAAATCTGGGCGCGTGCCGCCTGCGACTCATGTTGCTCCCCGAGGGGACGAGGCAGGTCCATCGAATCAGCCCCCGTCGGGTACAAATTGGAGATGGGAGTCACGTTTTAAGCTAACAAGAGACGGCCAGAAGAATTAACAAGTGGCGACCTCAAGATATTCCTGACGCCGTCATAACGACGACTTGCACAAGACGAAACCCTAAACACGGTGAGCTGACGGCGTCACGGTCTATAAGGTGATGCCGTCAGAGTTGTAAAACTATATATACTTTTGCAATTTTTTATTTTAATGTGTAACACTTGGGAGGACAAAACCCTAGACGATTTTCACAGCTTTTGTAGGGCTTTTTCAGCCTTTTTCATCCATGTTCAATTGAAGATAAGTTATTCGTTTAATCATTCAATATGTCTATGTGTTGTTTTATTACTTGTTTATCTTCTCTTCTATCTAACATGCTTGCTTAAGTTTACTTGTGTTTGCTTAGATCTAGTGAAACTTAATTATTGAATATTGATTTGTTGTCTCTTGTTTAGTTGATTGCCTCGCGTTAGGCTAAGAAAACTGGCTGACCTCTAATATGTAACTAGCTTGAACGTCTTAGAAAACGCAACCGTAGAGTGCACTATTGGTTTTTCTCGTTGTATTTATTGCGTGAATTATGGCTTGTAGATCCTAGAAAACTTAATAGACTTTAAGTGATTTAGGGGAGACTAAGATTCATAGAGTTTCGGACTTCAGCACCTCCCCACGACCAATATTAAGGAATACAGCGCTTCAACTAAAACAAGGACGTGACAATTCAACAAATCAATAGGAGATAACTAAGGAGTAGTTAATTCTAAGTGAACACGTTTTTCCTATCATAAGAGTTACCACCAATTTACTTTTCTGTTTTAATTTAGTTTTATAATTAGTTTTTGAGTTAGTTGATTAACAACTAATTCTGCCTACTCCTTCAAAACCGAGATTTTTAATTGCTTTTCATAAAATATAAAAATACAAAAAGAATCATCCCTCACCTCTAGACCTATCTTGTCATACATCTTGACCTTTCCACAAGTATTACGAGACTATTCCCCTAGAGAACGATCAATCCCCCAGACTTACCTATACTACACTACAACGGTTAGGTATACTGCCTAGGAGGATTGTAAAACCTTTTACGAGGGTTACAACCACCGCATAAAGTTTTTGGCACCGCTGCCGGGAAATAGTTAATAGTTTAGGTTCAATTTCTTTTTCGTTTAGGTTTACTCACTAGATTCCTATCAAGTGAGATCTTTATTTTCTTTCTAGTTGCTTTCTTGTAGTCTATATTTTCTTCGTTCCCTTTGTTCGTAATTCTCTTCATTCGCCATCATGGTGAACGAAGACTTCAATAACCGTAGACACCCTAGGACCCGTAGTTCCATCAAAACCCTTGTTCAGCCATATGTGGAGCCTGAAAGAGAAATGCGTAAGATAAGGAAAGCCCTTCACACACCTGAACCACAAGGCACCACCATCAACTTCGATGAAGCTCTTTCCGAAGACAAACCTATGCGGCATTTAGCGCCACTAAGTCCTAAATTTGATCATAATGAGAGAATCCTAGAAAACCATGCCCCTAAGCGCCTTGAAGATTACTCTTCCCCTATACCCCATGGTTTCTCTAACGCTATCGTTTGTCCAAATGAACATACTAATGAAGTCTTACACGCTAATGACGTTTGGCTTGTCCAAAATGTGTGTATATCTCATGGGTTGAAAACTGAAGATCCAATCCAACATATCAAGGATTTCCTGAAAATAGTTGACACCATCCATGCGGACGGGGCCAATCGAGATCCATCTCGACTAAGATTTTTCCCTTTTTCTATTCAAGGAAAAGCGAGGGAATGGCTCGATAGACTTCCCTCAAGGTCAATCTTTACATGGGAACAACTAATTTCAAAATTCTATGATAAATTCTTTCCATCGGGTAGGACCGCAACGATTAGGGACAAAATCCTTCGTTTCCATCTAGGAAAAACGGAATCCATATACAATTCCTGGATTCATTTCAAGGACCTCATACAACAAGCCCCTCATCATGACATTAAACTTTGGCTCCTTGTTCAAATATTTTATGATAGCATCTCTCGTAATGACGAAAAGGGAATTGATTATTCAGCAAGAGGAAAAATTGGTAACCTAAGTGCTGAAGAAGGATAGAGTAGGATCGAAGAATACATTCAAGACCAAGACAACACTTGGGATGAACCCATTCCTGTGCTAAGTGCTTCTGAAATCTCGCAACTGGACCACCCACTCAGGAAAGTCATCTAAAATGTTGCAAGAGAAACTGTCATACCTCAAAAGGCCACAAGAGACTAAGAAATTGGTAAATCCGTATCTTATTTGTGACGATTGTGGGGGCCCACATGAAGTAGAAGAATGTAGGGGCGAACCAGTCATTGAGCAAGTTTTTCTTTCGGGCACCGATATCTATGATGATCCATTGTTACTAGTGTTTTATCAAAATAATGATTATACCTCATGGGGTAATCTCAAACGAAAGGCCAATGGAGAAGTAGGGCCTGAGTTTACAACCCGTAGTACCTTCGAGGATGATCTCGGACATTTCACTATAGAGAAGAACTTGCTGATAAAAGGGCTCGGTGGATTCATTACTGAACAACAAAAAGAGCTGGAAAACCAGTTCTCTGAACTTTATACCGCTCTGGATGAAAGTGACAAGCTTCACCATGACCAGCAAGGCCCAACGTTTGCCATCACAGCTCGTTATGGGACAACCACTAAGGATCCACCATACCCGGTCCATTCTCCCGTCACCAATGAACCCAAGACCTCTAACGAGGGGGAAACATATAAGGAAGAAGAGACACCCGAACCAATCCCTCGTGCAGTTCATTCACAATCCACCCCACCAACTCAATCGTCCACATACATGATCGAGAATACCATATCCCCCTCGATTGAAGAACCAGAAGGCTGAGGACGATAACAGAAGATTGTTGTCACACTTGAAGGATGTCATAGTCACCATCCCGCTCCTCGATGCATGTTATCATATGCCTAAATATAGCACATATTTCAAGAGGCTCCTTTCCAACCGAAAGAAGCTTGAAAGTCTGGTAACTCTGGGGGAAGAATGTTCCGTTGTTATCCAAAAAGGCCTACCCAATGAAGTTGAAGATACAGGCAGTTTTACTCTACCATGTTCCATAGGAGCCCTAACAGTCAGAAATGCCTTGGTAGACTTAGGAGCAAGCATAAACCTAATGCCATACTCGCTATTCAAACTCGGATTCGAATTGAAGCCGACCGATGAGCATTCAGCTGGCTGACAGATCGGTTAAATATCCTCTAGGAATATGCAAAAACGTGTTAGTTAAGATAGGGAAATTTAAGTTTCCAGTTGATTTTGTGATCTTGGAAATGGAAGAGGATGATATTGTTTCCATCGTACTAGGAAGGCCATTTTTAGCCACTGCTCGTGCTATTATTGATGTTCATGATGACAAGTTAAATCTGCGAGTAGGGTGTAAAAGTGTTGGGTATTAAATGTCTCAGGACTTAGTACTGCTAGAGAATTACACTAACAGTACAAACTGTTAGTGTATAACTCAAGACTGCTGAAGAAACAACTAACTGTACAAACTGTCAAGTTAGTATTACTAGTTGTAAAGAAGGTACTGCTGGCATGGATAACTGCTTTTGGAGATATTGTAGGAGATAAGTATGGAATATATCTTTTGTATATCTTAATTATTTAGAATTATACGGTAGAATACTTATCTTGTAAAGGACTCCTTAAGTCTATAAAAGGAGATCCTAGGTTAGATGTTATATATATTAGTCGAATACATTGTTAAGATTCAAGGTCATTGTAACCCTAGTGATAGCAAGATCACTCGTATTATCATTGAATAATATTGAATCGTTTGGTGTTAAACTTTCTGTGTTCATACAAGCATTACTGTTCCATTAACCAAATCAAAACTCTTCTAAGTGTGGTTAAGTAGATTCCGTATACTTAACTACATCAACTCAAAGTATCATAAACACATCATAAGGGAGTAACATCCTAAGTGTTTTATAATCCTCTCAAGTGGTATCAGAGCCAGGTTTGATACTATTGATTTTAGAAGAACTATTTTCTGAAGATTATGGACATGGAGACTACACAAACAAACATGGCTGCTAAACTGCCAATGCTGAAGCAAAACGAATTTGATATGTGGAGGCTGCGAATAGAACAGTACTTCCAAGTGCAGGGCTATGCACTCTGGGAGATTATTGAAGTAGGAAACTCTTTCAAGCCTTCAACTTCTACAACAACAGTTGATGGTAAAGAAGAGACTGTTGTGCAAACCTCTCCGGTGACTGCAGAAGAGAGGTTACAAAAGAAAAACAATGTCAAGGCTAGGAGCTTGCTGATGATGACAATTCCTAATGATCAGCTCCTGAACTGTAGCAAATACAAATATGCGAAGTCCTTGTTTGAGGCAATCACTGCTAGGTATGGTGGGAATGAAGCCACCAAGAAGACCCAGAAGACTCTATTAAAGCAGAACTTTGAAAATTTCACTGCAACCAGTAATGAGTCTTTGGATCACATGTTTAATAGGCTGCAAAATATTGTTAGCCAACTTGCTGTTCATGGTGTTGATATACCTTAGGAAGATTTGAACTCCAAGTTTTTGAGGAGTTTACCTGCAGGGTGGGCTATGCATGTGGTGGTCTGGAAGAATAAGCCAGACATTGACTCTATGAGCCTCAATGACTTATATAGCAACTTCAAGATTGTTGAGCAGGATGTGAAGAAGGCTGGAGGAACTAGTTCAAGCACAGGGAACATGATCTTTGTGTCATCTACAAGTAATTCAAGTCCAAATGAAGTGAAGGTTGCTGCAGGAGTTAGTACTGCTAACCCCAGTGTTAGTACTGCTAGCACATCAAGCAGTACTACTGGTATTCTGAATGATACTACATACTGTGCTTTCCTGACAAGCCAAAATGATGGATCAATGTTAACACATGAAGACCTCTAGGAGATTAATGATGATGATTTGAAGGAGATAGATCTCAAATGACAGATTTCCCTTCTTAGCATGAGGGCTAAGAAATTCTACCAAAGAACTGGCAAGAAGATCAACATCAGCAGCAATGATACTGCTGGTTTTGACAAATCCAAGGTAGAATGCTACAACCGTCACAAGTTGGGGCATTATTCAAGGGAATGCATGGGACCTAGGCAACAGGATGGCAGGAACAAAGGTTATGGAAGTAAGCCTAAAGAAGTGGAGGAGCTTGAGACTTCTTCAAAAGCTATGGTGGGTATTGATGGACTGGGATTTGACTAGAGTTTCATGGCAGATGATGAGGAAGCACCTACTGAGATGGCACTTATGGCCTTCTCTGACTCTGAGGTACAATCTGCTAAATGTTGTTCTAAAACATGCACTGCTCTTAAAGAATTAGAAACTTTAAAGAAACACTATGATGAGCAAAGGATTGAACTAAACAAAACTAATTACAATTTGTCTAATCATAAGAGAGGTTTAGCAGTTCTAGAAAAAAAAAATAGTGCATTATAAGAACAATGAGTCTGCTTTTGCTGAGGACATAGCTGTTCTTAAGAGAGATCCTTCACTTAAGAATGCTGAGATAAATTTGCTAAAAGCTGAATTGGATAGAATCACTAAGGCAAAAGATAATATCCAATTAACTGTAGACAATTTGAAATATGTATCAAAAGGTGTGAACAAAGTCATAGATTGTCAAATAGTTAATAAGGCTAAGTCTGGGTTGGGGTATAAAACATGTCCACCTCCTCACAGAGGAGTGCCTGCTCCCCCAGGAATAGACCTAGAGCATACAGGTTTAGCAGAGTTCCAACAACCTAAGTTAGAGTATGGTTGTAAACCTAAAGAAAACACAAATGCTAATAAACCTGTAGAAGTCAGTGAGCCTTTTAAAAGTGCTAGTGACACCTCTCTTGCTGAGGATAAGGTGTCCACTAATAGGAATTCAGATACTCCAACCATTGAGGACTGGACATCTGATGATGATGAAGATCAGGTTATGGTCAAACCTGATGTGGTTAAAGTAGAAGGAACCAATGTTCCTAAGGTGGTAAACAATGAAACTGTTAAGTCTACATCTAATGTTAAACCAGTTAGGCAAACAGTTAGGTACTGTGAGATGTATAGATCCACAGAAAAGCCAAGAGGTAACTAGAGGAACTGGAATAACCTCAAGTTTCACCAACTAGGTGATGACTTTGTTTTGTATAACAAGGCTTGTTTTGCTTGTGGTGGTTTTGACCAGCTAGAGGCTTTTTGTCCAAACCATTAGGGTAGAAAGATGGTTACTGGGAACAATAGGGTAACTGGAAACTCATGTCATAAGGTGAACAGGTCTCAAATTCACCCCAATGCTAATAGAATGACACCCATAACACTTTTAATGAAGTCTGGCCCAAAACCAATTTGTACTGCCCGACCAGCAGTTAGTACTGCCAGACCTTTTAGAACTGTTTACCTTAAACCAGTAGTTTCAAGTGCAAAACCAACTTTCAAACATGGACAACAAACTGCTAAAAGGCTTTTTCAAAAGAAAGTAGTGATACAAAAACAATTTTGGAAACCAAAGGCTAAAACTGCAAAGCCAACAGTTAGTACTGGTAGTCAACCAATTAGTACTGGTAACTCTCAAAACACTGCTAGGGATAAAAGGGTTAATGCTGTTAAGGCCTCAGCATGTTGGGTGTGGAGACCAATCAAACCCAATGGTGCATCAATTGTATTGAAAAGATTTGACTATATTGATGCACGAGGCAAACCCAAGTCAGTGATGGCTTGGGTACCCCAAGGAAACTAATTTCCTTATTTCATGTGCAGAAATATTTACAGGATACTGATGAAGATCAAGGTTGTAACCACTGTAAGAATTTCAGTATATAATATTCTAATACTTATCCTTTTTCTACATATATTTTTTTTATTATTATCTGATTTTAACTATTATCTAATGTGACGTAGATCACATCCTCGATTAACATGCTCGCACGCAACTCAACCTTAACTTATTTAATGTTTATTTATATAAACATCTTTGACTTAAAACTTTATGATATCCCATTTACCACTTTACGTTAATTCGTTAACGTACGTTTAAAACTAAACGTTTCTTATCTATTAAGAGTTTTTTTTATGAAATCCTAAGCTACCATAATAACATGTGAGAATAACAAAACCCTAGAAATACTAAAATACCACTTATTTGAGTAAGGTACAATTCACTAAAGCACAGAAACCCTAATTCCACTATAACTCCCGATAAAAACCCTAATTTCACAAAACTATGATTTTATGTAATAAAATCACAAACCCTAAATAATATTTTTATAAAATATATATTTACAAGTCCTTTAAACCAAAGTACAAGTCATTAATGCATAAAAACTAATTATTAATAAAAATGCTATATAAACTCTAAAAATAATTATTTTAAAGGCATATTGTGTAATAATTTCATGCATTAATTTTTAAAATAAATTTATTAGATTTACAAATTAATAGTACAACTCTTCTAAGCCTAAGGTACAACTCTTCAAAGCACCAAATGGTTTCCTATTTATTTATAGAACTCGACATAGGTAAATATATTTAGAAAACCCTAGAAAAATCATTTCTAATTTACAAGTAAACCCTAGAACACTAACTATATCCCTAACCCTAGAGTACCACATGACCAAACTTAATGTACAATCCAATAAAGCTTCGTTCGAACCAAAACCTTACCATTTCTCTTTGTCTAGTTCGAACATAACCAAAAACCAATCAAACCCTCTCTTTTCTAAAACCCTAAGAACACATGTGCCAAACCCTAAATACCTCCACATCATCCCTCTTCTAGAACTAGCATACTTGTATGGAAGGGGATCTTCCATATCATCTCCCTCCCCCTCCAACCACATGGCGTCCAAAAGAAGGAGACACATCTCCTTGTCTCCTCAACACACTCCAAGAAACCCTAAGAAACTTATGGAAACCCTAATACTTCCCTTCCTATATATATAGTCGATCACTACTCTTCCTTTCCTCCCTCAAACCACTCGACACCACCACCACAGCCCACATACACCATCCTTATTGATCCCACAACTCTTACACAAGTCTAAGAACAATCTAGGAAGCCAAGAAGGAAGGGAGAAATCCTTGTGTTCCATTTCCAAGTTCTATACGCCACAACCTTGCCCTATTCGAACTAATATAAGCTAGGTAAGTTCTTAACTTTTCTCATTACTTTACAAGAACTCTAAATACTCTTAAATACACTAATCAATAACCTTTACTAATAGTCTAACACGGAAACTAAAAATTTCATTTTCTTTCTTTTCTTTTGTTTTTGTTCGAACTAAACAAACACACTCTTATATTTTTTTATAAACCAAGAACAAGTAAAACATGTTAAAAACTAGTATATATATGTTGTAAGGTCGCAAAACCACGCATCATTTATACTGATAATATGTTAAGATTACAAATCCATAAGATCGAGAATCAAAAACCAAAATTTTCTTTCTTTTTGTTCCTGTCGACAAACACAGCAGACCCTCAACTTTGAACCTAAAATTCGACTATCAAATGGAATTCAAAAATTCTGAGTTTTTGTCATATTAAAGATCACTTAGCTATCTAATTTTAGGAAAAAAGAACGGAGTTAAATGATCAAGTATTCGTTAAGATATCGACCTTTCTTTCCTGCTTGTTTTCTGCCTTCGAACGCAACCCAAATAATTCATTCGAGCCTATTAAGCTCAAATGAATAGCCCATAAGCTGCCTATAAGCTGTTTATAAGTTAAAAATAAAGTGTACCAAAGAGTCGTAAAAAGTTTTGCCTTTTTCCGTAACGTATAACGCGTTTTATAAAAATAAGGATGTCGTGTGTAACGCGATGGGAGTCTCAGGGGTATTTCTTGCCAAGACTCTAAGTAAAATTATAAAAAGGACATAGTTTGCTGTCGACTTGCAACTCAGGGGGAAAAAGTGTCATTATCGAAAGTACAAGGGTAAAAACTGTCATTTGACCAAAGTTCAGGGGTAAAAATTATAATTTTATAAAAGTTCAGGGGTAAAAATTGTCATTTTATGAAAGTTCAGGGGTATAAACCGTCAATACATGAAACTATAGGGTAGAAAGCGTAACTTTACATATAATTCTTATTATTAATATACTTTATATATATATTTATAAAAACTAATAAATAGAAATACGTTTATCTCGATAACGAACAAACAGGGAATAATTAACGAACGAAACGAAAACATAAAAATAAGAAATAAGATAAAATCTTATAACTTTTGAAGAGACTTCATGTTGTCTCAATTTAACATTTAATCGACAACCAAAAACGTTACGAAACGAACACTAAAACATATTTATACTCAAGAGCGATTACTGAAACTTGACATAACGGACCAGGTTGCGTGCCGGAGATGTTTATTAACTCTGTGTAACTTTGTTTTCCATCCAGACTGTCAAGGTGAGTTCATAGTCCCACTTTTCTTTATATGTTTTCCAAACTTGTGGGGAGATACATGCTACCAAAACGAACACAAGTATTTTCCTGATTGTTATTGTACTAAGTTAACTGTTCCCTATTTATTATTTATTATTTAAAAGTCCCTCGTATCATGCACCATTAGTCACCTGCTGGGTGAGCGCGAATATGTGAATAGATCTATTGGCCTGACGACCCATTTGTACTAATCGGATGGATATCTTTGTGGTAGCCAGTTAGACAGATACATTATATTTGATATCTAATCTTGGGGGCAAACCACTTTCATTTTTATATGTTAGTGAGACTGGAAACTGTCAACGCATTGCGTGTCATGAGGTTTAGTGCAATATTCCGAATTGTGATATAACTGATTTCTTTTATTTAGCTTGTGTTCAAAACTTATTATAACTTTAAACACTATGGATTCACTCAACCTTTGTGTTGACTTTTTAGCATGTTTTATCTCAGGTAACTAGAAGTATGACGTTGGCACGGAGTGGCGGTGGACTCTCTTTTATAATAAGTGTGTCCACTATGTTATCATTCAATGAATAATGTATCTTTTATAACGTATTTCCGAACCTCCCTCTGGGACCTATATTATGTACTCTGATTTAAATAATGAATGATAACAATTTTATTTAAAACGTCTGTTTTTGAGTCGTTTTCTATTTTCATGACTGTGAACCATGAAGTAATACCCCAAACTTATATTCCGCTGCGTATATCGAAAACGGGGGTGTTACAAAGGTTATGCAGACAGTGGATGTTCCAGGCACATGACAGGCAACATGTCCTATCTTTCAGACTTTCAACCAATGGATGGAGGATATGTTACATTCGGGGGAGGAATAGGAGGAAGAATTACTGGTAAAGGTACATTGAAAACCGGTAAATTTGACTTTGAGGATGTGTACTTTGTGCAAGAGATTGAGTATAACCTGTTTAGTGTCTCACAAATGTGTGACAAAAAGAACAAGTTCTTTTTACTGACACTGAATGTCTTGTGCTTTCCCCAGACTTTAAGCTTCCTGATGAAAGTCAGGTTCTAATTAAAGTTCCAAGAAAGGGAACATGTACAGTGTTGATATGAAGGAGATTGTTCCCAAAGAGGCTCTTACTTGTCTTGTTGCAAAGGCCACACTTGATGAGTCTATGTTATGGCATAGAAGACTTGGTCACATAAACTTTAAAACCATTAATAAAATTGTTAAGGACGGTTTGGTAAGAGGCTTTCCTCAGAAAAGATTTGAAAATGACCAGACTTGTGTTGCCTGTCTCAAAGGCAAACAACACAAGGCTTCTTGTAAGCCCAAGGTTTATAACTCTATTAATCAACCTTTGTTTATGCTACATATGGATTTATTTGGCCCTATATCTGTGAGTAGTATTATGCATAAAAGGTACTGTCTTGTAGTTACTGATGACTATAGTAGGTTCACATGGGTTTTCTTTTTAGGTTCTATGGATGAGACACCTAGCATTCTTAAAACATTCATTACTGAGATAGAAAACTTAGTGAATAATAAAGTAAAAGTCATTAGGTGTGACAATGGGACATAGTTCAAAAATAGAGTTATGGATGAGTTTTATAAGGAAAAAGGTATTAGAAGAGAGTTTAGTGCTGCTAGAACTCCTCAGTAGAATGGAGTTGCTGAAAGGAGAAATAGAACACTAATAGAAGCTGCTAGAACCATGTTAGCTGACTCTAAGTTGCCTATCACTTTTTGGGCTGAAGCAGTTAATACTGCTTTTTATGTGCAGAACAGGGTTTTGGTAGTTAAACCTCACAATAAGACACCATATGAGCTTTTTAGAGGTAGAACTCCTGCATTAGGATTTCTAAGACCTTTTGGGTGTCATGTAACTATTCTGAATACCTTAGACCATCTAGGAAAATTTAATGGCAAATATGATGAAGGTTTCTTGGTTGGGTACTCTCTAAATAGCAAAGCCTTTAGAGTATACAACACAAGAACAAGGAAAGTAGAAGAGAACCTGCATGTTCAAATTCTAGAAAATAAACCTAATGTTGCAGGTGAAGGTCCAAAATGGCTATTTGACCTTGATTCTCTAACCTAGTCAATGAATTATGTGCCAGTTATTGCAGGAACCTTTTCTAATGATTTTGAAGGTTCAGAAGCTGATGATGCAATAATTGAAGCAGGATTGGGGAAGGAGAAAGATCAAGATCATATACTGATGCTAATATGGAACAGTGTGGATTCATCTTCAAAGATTGATGAGCCTTCTTCTGATGAAGCAAAGGAAAGCATTGAAGATGAAAACAATGAAGTTGGAGATGCAAATCAAGAGAATCAAGATAACAGTACAAATGAAGATTGTACTGTTGAGCCCCAAGTTGGTACTGCTGGCCCATCAGATGCTAATACTGCTGATTTCTCAGAAGATGAGGTGGATATCAACAATCTACCACCTACCTATCAAGTTCTCACTACACCACACACAAGGATACACAAAGATCACTCCCTAGACAATGTGATTGGTGACATGCAGTCTGGAGTAAAGACAAGAAAGCAACTCAAGACTTCAGACCAACAAGGGCTTCTTAGTGCTGTTTATGAAGAAAAGCAGCATGAAGATGCCAACACATGCTTGTTTGTATGTTTCTTCTCACAATCTGAACCCAGAAATGTTCTCAAAGCCTTAGAAGACTCAAGCTGGGTAGAAGCAATGCAGGAAGAGCTTCTCCAATTCAAGATTCAGAAGGTTTGGGTACTAGCAGATTTACCCAAGGGTGTGAGGGTAATTGGCACTAAATGAGTTTTCAGAAACAAAAGGGATGAAAGGGGA
Organism: Artemisia tridentata subsp. tridentata; assembly: GCA_021014915.2. NCBI lineage: Eukaryota > Viridiplantae > Streptophyta > Magnoliopsida > Asterales > Asteraceae > Artemisia > Artemisia tridentata. Next base: position 155,441,650 of record CP139503.1, on the reverse strand, counting down.
ATTGTGATCAGAAACAAAGCTAGACTTGTAGCCCAGGGGTATACACAAGAAGAGGGAATAGACTATGAAGAAGTTTTTGCACCAGTAGCAAGGATTGAAGCAATCAGACTTTTTTTGTCCTATGCTTCTTTCATGGGATTCACTATTTACCAAATGGATGTTAAAAGTGCCTTCTTTTATGGTACTATTGAAGAGGATGTATATGTTTCTCAACCTCTAGGTTTTGTTGATCCAGAACATCCTGATAAGGTGTACGAGGTTGTAAAGGCTCTTTATGGATTACATCAGGCTCCAAGGGCATGGTATGAGACTTTGGCTTCTTATTTGCTAGAGAATGGATTCCAAAGGGGCAAGATAGATCAGACACTTTTCATTAAGAAGAACAAGAAGGATATCTTGCTGGTACAGGTTTATGTGGATGATATCATATTTGGATCCACAAGGAAGGAGATGTGTGTAGAATTTGAGAAACTTATGCATGATAAGTTTAAGATAAGTTCCATGGGGGAACTTACCTTCTTTTTGGGGTTGCAAGTAAAGCAATCAAATGAAGGCATATTTATCAGTCAAGATAAATATGTAGTAGAGATACTAAGGAAATTTCAGTTTGCTGATTCTAAAGTGGCTAGCACACCTATTGATCCAGAGAAACCATTGCTTAAAGATGCTAATGGAGAATGTATGGATGTACACACTTACAGATCTATGATAGGGTCATTGATGTATCTTACATCATCAAGACCAGATATCATGTTTGCTATATGTGCTTGTGCAAGGTTTCAAGTCGCTCCAAAGGCTTCTCATTTAACTGTTGTCAAGAGGATCTTTAGATATCTCAAGGGTCAACCTAGGTTGGGTCTGTGGTATCCTAAGGAATCACCTTTTGGCTTGGTGGCATATTCAGATAGTGACTATGCTGGTGCAAGCCTGGACAGGAAATCAACTACTGATGGATGTCAATTCCTTGGTTGCAGACTTATATCATGGCAGTGTAAGAAGCAGACAATTGTGGCAACTTCTACAGCTGAAGCTGAGTATTTAGCTGCTGGAGAATTACACTAACAGTACAAACTGTTAGTGTATAACTCAAGACTACTGAAGAAACAACTAACAGTACAAACTGTCAAGTTAGTACTGCTAGTTGTAAAGACGGTACTGCTGGTATGGATAACTTCTTTTGGAGATATTGTAGGAGATAAGTATGGAATAGATCTTATGTATATCTTAATTAGTTAGAATTATACGGTAGAATACTTATCTTGTAAAGGACTCCTTAAGTCTATAAAAGGAGATCCTAGGTTAGATGTTATATATATCATTCGAATACATTGTTAAGATTCAAGGTCATTGTAACCCTAGTGATAGCAAGATCACTCGTATTATCATTGAATAATATTGAATCGTTTGGTGTTAAACTTTCTGTATTCATACAAGCATTACTGTTCCATTAACCAAATCAAAACTCTTCTAAGTGTGGTTAAGTAGATTTCGCATACTTAACTACATCAACTCAAAGTATCATAAAAACATCATAAGGGAGTAACATCCTAAGTGTTTTATAATCCTCTCAGAAAGTTTGTCCACGAGACAACCCATTGTACTTTATCGATGAGACTAATGAATTTGTGGATGCGATAGATGAATGTGTTGATGAACAAATCACGAATGGGTGGTTGCATGAAGACCATGTCTTACCATTCGAAGAAGTGGAGGGAGAAACACGAGTGGTTGAAGCAGTTTCTTTCTATCCCGGAAAAGAAACCGTTGAGCCACTCGAGCTTCGAAAACCAAAAAATAAGCTTAAACCTTCCATCATTGAACCTCCCACGTTAGAACTGAAAGAACTTCTAAGTCACCTGGAATACGCCTTCCTTCAAGGGAATAAATTCCTCCCTAAAAGCCAAACAAAAAGATAAACTCCTGGATGTTTTGAAAGAATATAAAGGAGTTATCGCATGGAGTGTTGCGGACATTAAGGGAATCGATTTAACATTTTGTACCCACAAAATTGTCATGGAGTAGG
>CP139503.1:155369883-155439604 GCA_021014915.2 Artemisia tridentata subsp. tridentata | reverse complement strand
CAAATGTAACTACCTTACCATCATCAGTCATTTCTATAATTAGAAAAAACCAGTGGACCTTTTTATTATTATTATTATTATTATTATTATTATTATTATTATGGTTTCCGTTCACTATTACATTGGTCTTGAGCTCAATGCCACACATATTAAACAAATTAATTTTTTCCCTTTTGAATATATTGATGTAATCATTTTAAGGTTGTTTGCGCCACATTCAAACTTAAAAACCCTACATCAAGTTAGACACTATAGTTTAAGAAGAGTGTACTTAGGTAGAATTGTTTATCTGAACTAATTAGATGTCACTTGTCATCAAAAGTTCTAATCATCTCAACAAACGTGTGATGAAATTCATTTTTTAACGACAATGATATTAAAGCTAGCAAGTAGCTAAGTAATAATACAAGTGGAGGACAAAGCGTTACAAAAATGATTAAACCACTTTATTTAACTCAAAGAGAAATGCTTAAATCTACTTGAAATTCAATTAAAGAAGAAATTTTGATATCGTTAAAGAGAAGATATTTGTTTGGCCTTTTTTTCAAAAAGAGTACTATTGTTCCTTATCTCCAAAGGGACCTAATTGTTTTCTGCAAAACCGCTTAAAAGAACTTAAGTGTTTAGCCACTAATGGTGTGTTATCCGCCAAGCTAATTATATCATAAGAGTTAGTTATTGATAATTTTGTAATTTTCCACCAATTTAGTACATCGTTCCAAGTATCAACCACGATTTTATAAGAGGCAAACACACACTCTTCCGATTCCATATCATCATCACACATTGGACATCTTACAGAGTGTACATCAATACCTCTTCGATTAAGTGGGGTTAATGCTACCGATCCTACTGATACTAATTTGTCTACAATGAAATCAAGTGATGTACTAACTGATTCAAAATTAGCTTGCTTGAACAAAGAGAGTAATTTGACTGGTACTACGGAGACGAATAAGGAGATGAATGCTACATATTAGAGACAGTTTTCAAGCTTGTCGAATACATATGGTACTCCATCTCCGTCTTCTTTAGTTGAAAAACTTTATTGAAAGGCAAATGTTCGAGGGTAAACTTGTGTTATTGGGTGATGATGGGAAGCCTTTAGAACATTGTTAGCAATTAATTTATGTTAATTGAGAAGTGATGGTCATTTGCCATTTAGAACTAAAGTGTCATGTATAATGTTTAGTTTAAAATGTGGGCTAGTAGTATTAGTATTGTTTATAGTTTAAATGTATATGTGTGATACATATACTAGCCCACATCAAGTCCAAAGAAAAGCCCATCAAACCCATTGATGTGGCTGTGTCGACATATATAACACACACACTCTCTATTATTCAAGTGTGCCTCATAATATTGTAAGAGAGTGTGTGTGTGTTTCATCTTTGTCTTTGTATTATTTCTTTCCAAAGTAATATACATTCGACCACCAATTTCCCATACGATCCACACCACTCTTCTTGTTCTTTATATGTGTTTGTGAGTGTCATCTAGTCTTGTCGTGTGTTGTGTGATAAAGAGATAGAGTTCGGTTCATTTCAAGTAGAGTCGAGCTATTACAAGTGACATCGGGTCTTACAAGTGGTATACAAGAGCCAAACTTCAAGGTAGGAGTATTTTGTGTTTGATCTTAAAGACTAAAACACCCATTGTTATTTTTCTTTTACTAGAAAAGTTACACTTTGTGTTTTTATCTATTCGATCCATACGCAAATCAAAGGTTAGATCTTGTATTTTCTTTGTGTTTGATCGACTTGGTGTGTGAAGGACTTGAATATAGTTTTTTTTTTGTGGATTGGATTTTGGTTTGTTCTTAGTTCCTTTGATCGACAATCATCCACAAATCTTGTATAAGATTTGTTTTTGGATAAGTTTAGTGAAAGATTTGATTGATTAGAGTTGGTGACAAGTTGGTAGAAGTTGGTAAGGTTGACAAGGAGTGTGTAAGAAGTCACAGTGGGTTAGTAAGGAAAAGGACAAGAGTAGTTGAACTGCTGATTTTCGCAATTCACTTCTGCAGACTTTCTATCGCAATTGCTGCTTTTCTTCGGAATTGGTACTGTCTTCGCAATTGCAACAGACTCTCGCAATTGCTGCTTTTCTTCGGAATTGGTACTGGTTTCGCAATACATTTCGGAATTCAGCTTCGCAATTGGGATAGCTTTCGCAATTGGGGTGTCCTTCGCAATTGGTAGAAATTTTCGCAATTCAAGCAGTTTTCAGTTTTGGCAATTTCAGTCCTTGTCTTTTCAGCAGCCTTAGGAAACTTTCAGAATTGTCATTTTTGGCCCTCGCGATTGGCTTAAACGACTTCAAAGTTAAATAACTTTTAAGGATTTGATTCGAACGTAATTTCGTCAACTCAAAAGTGAACTCGGTATTTTCGCGCTTGTATAAGTGTGTAAAATACTTCGACATACGGATATCTACCCTCTTGTATAAGAGTGTTAGATTTTTATATAAATTACCAATTTATATAAATTAGATATATTTCTATCTAAATTGACATTTTGCCATAATTTATATAAATTTTGGTCAAATTGAAATTTCTATAGAAATTGTCATTTTATCTAAATTGTAATTTCCATAACCTTTGTCGAATTTGTAAACTTTTGACTTTGTCTTAATTATACTCTAATCAAATTTTGTAACTTTATTTAAATTTGTTTCGTTCATCTAAACCTACAACTTCAACAATCATCAACAACAAACCAAGGCTTCACAACAACAACCAAGTGTAACCTTCAACAACAACATCTCCTATTTTGTTGAAACGATCCTCAATCCACTTTATCTTTCAAAATTTCAAAGATGACTACACAACAAGATATTCATGCCGCCGGTGCAGAAAACCCTCCTCCGATGCTAGAAAAAGGTGGTTATCTTCCATGGACGAGTCGTATGCTTCGTTACATGAGAATCAAGCCTAATGGACAAGGTAGACTATTGATTAACTCCATTGAGAAAGGTCCATTTAAGCCTCGTCAGATTCTTGTAACAGCTGGAAATCGAACTGCAACACCTCCCACTCCAGACACCTATAGGGTACAAACGGAAGCTGACTACTGTAACACCCCGACCCGACAAGGGTAAAGATGTCACAAGTACATGGTTTCATATCAGATCATACATAACATCCACAATTAAACAGCGGAAACAAAATGTAACATGAGATTGAAAATACATGAAATACAAAACAGAATACAAATGGAGAATAATCCAAAATAAAGCTTCACTCGTGAACACTCTTCCCAAATCCATAACCCAGCTCCTAGCTTAATACCTGCCGCGGGAAAAGAAACGCGGCTGAGCTACACGAGCTCAGTGAACAGATATAACGGTAACAAATAATAATCATGAAATAGGGAACACGAGAGAAACCATACGTGATATAATGATGAAGCAAAATAAATGAAAGAAACAAAGCGTGACATAGTAGCAGATAAGCAAAGATAGGAAGGTCATACAGAGATATTAGAAGATATAGAAAAGTACATGAATCATAATGAAGTAGGAAAGAGCATGCAGAGATATCAGGAGTATAGAGTTGTACCATGAATACTGATGAGTAGAATAAACGTCCCAACTAGCCCAACATAACCAACCCAGTATAGAACAAGTCCAAAGTTCCATAAAGCCCAACATGCCCAAGCCCAGTCCAGAATCCCATGAGGCCCAACATACCATGCCCATACAGAAATAAGTCCAGAAACATATCATGGGTGTCATGAGGGTAAGGGTCAGAAGTCCATGAGGTCTAGTGATACAGAAATCCTCTACGAGCCCAGAAACATGAACATGAAATCATAATCATACCGCCATGCAGAGAGATGTTCCTCTCACTAATCCCAGAAATCAGAAATATGGAGTGATCAGCTCCCAGAGTTGTGAAAGACGTGTATCGCACACACCATCAGTCACCATGCATATCATAACATATCATAACATGAACATAATACAGAAACAAATCTAGGATGCATCCATACGCCCCTGGTGGCCATAACTCCCAACACACCAAATAAAATACAGAAAAGGGACGGGACAGGTCATCACTCTCCTGCCCTAGAGTCATGCCATCGGTGCATCGACTGACATGGACATGAAACCCTCATGCCTAGTGAGTGGCTCGTAGTATCAGACTGTAGGTCAGTGGTCAAGTATAACTATCCGGTATTTACTTTAGTTGCATAAGTCAATTTCCATTTCATAAATATCCTAAGTCCATAGTCATAGATGCATAATTAGGGTTCATAATCAGAGGCTCATAATCAGAGATTCATAATCAGAAATTCATAATCAGAAAGTTCATGTTCAGAAAGGTTCAAAATTCATAATCAGAAAGGGTCGTAATCAGAGATGGTTCAAAATCAGAAGGTTCATATTCATGGTCCATCAGTAAGGTTCATAAGTAAGGTTCATGGACAAGGGTTCATAATTGAAGGTTCATGAATAAAAGGTTCCAAAATAAGTTTCATGAGTAAGGGTTCATAATCAGAAAGGTCATAACATCAGAAGGTTCATAAATGGTTTCATGATAAAGGATTCATAGTCAAGGTTCATATATCAAAAGGTCATGCATAAGAAAGGTTCAGTATCAAGAGGTTCAATATTGAAAGGTCATGGAAAAACAGAAGGGTCATAACATCATGAAAGAAAAGCAGACAAGATTCACAGAATCAAAAGCATGGCAATGAAATAGAAATCAGAAATGAGACGAAGGTCCTTACTAAATGAGGACAGAATATCTGTACCTTATTCAAATGCAAGCACAAAGAACAAAAGCAGAAAGTACTGAGACAGATCAGGACCTCTCCCTCTTTACACCTAGAGAAAGTAGAAGACAAATTACTAAGGGGGTTCAAGTTCAGATTACCATCTTTAATTATCTTTCATTTTAAGAACTTTCCCTTTTTAGTAAGTTTCCACTTTTAGAAAGTTTCCATAATTAGAAGGTTTCCACTTTTAGAAATATTTAGTACATAGCTTAATTAGATCAATGTTTGCTGAAAATAAAGTATCTTTATCATATTTACACCTTTGGTCCTCAGGTTTTCACAATTTACATTTTACACCCCTGAACTTCCAAAATTACATTTTAAACCTTCAAACATGCATAATTACACATTAAACCCTTGGTTATCAAATTTACACAATGAGCACTTATTTTATTGAGTTATACGACCAGACCTTCAATTATTCAATATTTATACATTAAGTCCCTCCATTTATTAAAGTTACATATTTAGTCCTTAAAGTTTACATTTAAATCATTAATTAATAATAATTACATATTAGTCCAATAAATATCCAAATTTTCACATTAGCCCCTGAATATCATTCATAACACAATTCGACCTCAACTTTTCAGAAATTACATGTTTAGTCCTTGTATTTATTTAATTTCCAAATCGAATTAACAATTACAAATTAATTCCTTATCTCACATATTTTACATTTAGACCCTCCATTTAACAATTTTTACAGGTCACACATGATTTATAGAACATGACAAAAATAACCCATGAATTTTATTATTGACAAAACACACCCTTATATATTTATTTACAAATCGATATATACAAAAATATATCAAATTAAACCCTAATCGACCCAAATAATTATGCCATCATTACCATATCATTATTATTCATTTAAGATCAGATCCTATCAGTTTTAAACCCTAGATAATTCGTTAGGCATTTTTGCTCTTATTTTCCTTTTTAACCGATTATACATAATTCCACCAAAAATAGTTTTAGGCTTCAATAAATCAAGTGAGCATTTTTCTAGTGTTGTATGATGATCATAGAGCCCACGAAAAGTACTGGTCTGGTCAAGAAAATTCGAATGCATATTATTTAGATTTTATTCGATTTAGAGTTTATAAAACACAATAATTTCTATACGGATTATATATGATGCATGGGTCGTTTTTATTATTTTTCCCACGTTAGATATGATTAATAGAGGCTGAGAAAAATACCAGGAACTTTTTATAACGATTGGAAGAGTGTTGCACAATTTATGGATTCTCGGCTAGAATTTTCGACAAGAAGAAATCTCCACGGCTTCAAATGGAACCAAATGACCTTGTACATATTTTTCACAGACCATACATATTGTAAGAACTCCAGGAAAAATAAGAAACGAATTTTTACATGTTCGGATGAATTATTAGAGAATATAATACCTTTCGAATGAAATAGAGAAAGAAATTCGATAACTCTTGATCTAGGCTTTTAAAAATCGAATGGCTAATTTTCCCAGCTCCTTAGTGATGCAATGAACTCCAGAGAATTGTTCTTGGCTGTTGGGATTGATCGAATGAATTATGGGAGAATTTTTGTGATTGTCGGCTAAAACAATTTAGGGTAAATCAAATGAAATAAATGGGATAACTATAAAAGGGGTAAATGCCGATCCTTAAGGAGGTGATTGAGCAGGGATTTCGGTACAATAGCTGGAAAATATTAGTTGCCTTGTTTAGGATTTATTTATAATTATCTTGTACTTTTAAATGTATTTTAAATACTTAAATATGTATAGTTTTTATTAAAATTGGTACTATTAATATTTAGTGTAAATAATACACTTTTGGACTTGTAAAAATATTAGTAACATGTTTCATAATTATTTCACTTGATTTGTAGCTCGTTTCCAGAGGTTCGGGATGAATTCGGGACTTTTATAATGCTTTTGTTCATTTATAAATGTTACGGGGGTAATTTGGTAATTTCACATGCTTTCAGATTTTCAGGTATTACAACTTCTTCCCCACTAACAAAAAAAAAATTTCGTCCTCGAAATTTGCAAGGACATAGAAGAGCGAACATGACAGAAACGAGACAGAACATGCCAGAGCAGATAAGCGTTACTTGCAGCAGACTTGGAATAGCATAACGGACTTCATCATGGAATGACGGAGATAAACGGGTAGAGTAAAATCTCTTAGGGTAGAGCAGAATGAAGTACATACCTGGTTTCTTCCATCGGATCATGATTATAAAATACTCAGAATAAACAAATCAAGCCAAATCTCAGAATTCAACTTGGAATGGAATTATTAGATCTAAATCCAAAATATTCGTACGAAAATCAAGAGGAAGTCACTGCGTCATAAACGGAAAGGAAACATGCGTATCAAATCATTCAAACAAACAGAAGGAAACAAATCATGCAGGCGATCTCTTCAGGCTGAAGCAGGAGTCGCATCGGCAGGGTCCTTCTTGTCATCCTCGAGGTTGTCCACGTTGCGGGGCTGGATTCGTACCACTCCATTCTCCTCAATGAAGTTGGGGCACTTGCCTGCGTACCGAATGACCGCTCCATCTTTGTAGATCACCTGGGTGGAGTACTCTAGCACTTCTGCTCCATCTTTGTTCACTATGGTCAGCTCCTCCTCGATATAACACGGCCATATACTAGCAGGAATTAACTTCTTCTTTGCCGTTCTCCATATCTTCCCAATCTTCCTGCTGCCGGTAGGATAAACGATAGTCCATCGTTGCTTCTTCCGTGCGGGGTACTCTCGAGCGCGTGTGGAAACCATCTACACGATTAGCAGAACGATCAGAAGGAGTATATTGATGACAAAATAGAATACGAAAGGTGTCGACATGAGCAAGTAGGATAACAGAAGCAACGAAAGAGAGTGCGCGGACGGAAACCTAATGTCTACCCAGATCCTCACAGGTCAAATGGCCTAAGCCGAAGGTTTTCGGGTGCCTGTAGCTCTGATACCATAAATTGTGACACCCCGACCCGACAAGGGTAAAGATGTCACAAGTACATGGTTTCATATCAGATCATACATAACATCCACAATTAAACAGCGGAAACAAAATGTAACATGAGATTGAAAATACATGAAATACAAAACAGAATACAAATGGAGAATAATCCAAAATAAAGCTTCACTCGTGAACACTCTTCCCAAATCCATAACCCAGCTCCTAGCTTAATACCTGCCGCGGGAAAAGAAACGCGGCTGAGCTACACGAGCTCAGTGAACAGATATAACGGTAACAAATAATAATCATGAAATAGGGAACACGAGAGAAACCATACGTGATATAATGATGAAGCAAAATAAATGAAAGAAACAAAGCGTGACATAGTAGCAGATAAGCAAAGATAGGAAGGTCATACAGAGATATTAGAAGATATAGAAAAGTACATGAATCATAATGAAGTAGGAAAGAGCATGCAGAGATATCAGGAGTATAGAGTTGTACCATGAATACTGATGAGTAGAATAAACGTCCCAACTAGCCCAACATAACCAACCCAGTATAGAACAAGTCCAAAGTTCCATAAAGCCCAACATGCCCAAGCCCAGTCCAGAATCCCATGAGGCCCAACATACCATGCCCATACAGAAATAAGTCCAGAAACATATCATGGGTGTCATGAGGGTAAGGGTCAGAAGTCCATGAGGTCTAGTGATACAGAAATCCTCTACGAGCCCAGAAACATGAACATGAAATCATAATCATACCGCCATGCAGAGAGATGTTCCTCTCACTAATCCCAGAAATCAGAAATATGGAGTGATCAGCTCCCAGAGTTGTGAAAGACGTGTATCGCACACACCATCAGTCACCATGCATATCATAACATATCATAACATGAACATAATACAGAAACAAATCTAGGATGCATCCATACGCCCCTGGTGGCCATAACTCCCAACACACCAAATAAAATACAGAAAAGGGACGGGACAGGTCATCACTCTCCTGCCCTAGAGTCATGCCATCGGTGCATCGACTGACATGGACATGAAACCCTCATGCCTAGTGAGTGGCTCGTAGTATCAGACTGTAGGTCAGTGGTCAAGTATAACTATCTGGTATTTACTTTAGTTGCATAAGTCAATTTCCATTTCATAAATATCCTAAGTCCATAGTCATAGATGCATAATTAGGGTTCATAATCAGAGGCTCATAATCAGAGATTCATAATCAGAAATTCATAATCAGAAAGTTCATGTTCAGAAAGGTTCAAAATTCATAATCAGAAAGGGTCGTAATCAGAGATGGTTCAAAATCAGAAGGTTCATATTCATGGTCCATCAGTAAGGTTCATAAGTAAGGTTCATGGGCAAGGGTTCATAATTGAAGGTTCATGAATAAAAGGTTCCAAAATAAGTTTCATGAGTAAGGGTTCATAATCAGAAAGGTCATAACATCAGAAGGTTCATAAATGGTTTCATGATAAAGGATTCATAGTCAAGGTTCATATATCAAAAGGTCATGCATAAGAAAGGTTCAGTATCAAGAGGTTCAATATTGAAAGGTCATGGAAAAACAGAAGGGTCATAACATCATGAAAGAAAAGCAGACAAGATTCACAGAATCAAAAGCATGGTAATGAAATAGAAATCAGAAATGAGACGAAGGTCCTTACTAAATGAGGACAGAATATCTGTACCTTATTCAAATGCAAGCACAAAGAACAAAAGCAGAAAGTACTGAGACAGATCAGGACCTCTCCCTCTTTACACCTAGAGAAAGTAGAAGACAAATTACTAAGGAGGGGTTCAAGTTCAGATTACCATCTTTAATTATCTTTCATTTTAAGAACTTTCCCTTTTTAGTAAGTTTCCACTTTTAGAAAGTTTCCATAATTAGAAGGTTTCCACTTTTAGAAATATTTAGTACATAGCTTAATTAGATCAATGTTTGCTGAAATAAAGTATCTTTATCATATTTACACCTTTGGTCCTCAGGTTTTCACAATTTACATTTTACACCCCTGAACTTCCAAAATTACATTTTAAACCTTCAAACATGCATAATTACACATTAAACCCTTGGTTATCAAATTTACACAATGAGCACTTATTTTATTGAGTTATACGACCAGACCTTCAATTATTCAATATTTACACATTAAGTCCCTCCATTTATTAAAGTTACATATTTAGTCCTTAAAGTTTACATTTAAATCATTAATTAATAATATTTACATATTAGTCCAATAAATATCCAAATTTTCACATTAGCCCCTGAATATCATTCATAACACAATTCGACCTCAACTTTTCAGAAATTACATGTTTAGTCCTTGTATTTATTTAATTTCCAAATCGAATTAACAATTACAAATTAATTCCTTATCTCACATATTTTACATTTAGACCCTCCATTTAACAATTTTTACAGGTCACACATGATTTATAGAACATGACAAAAATAACCCATGAATTTTATTATTGACAAAACACACCCTTATATATTTATTTACAAATCGATATATACAAAAATATATCAAATTAAACCCTAATCGACCCAAATAATTATGCCATCATTACCATATCATTATTATTCATTTAAGATCAGATCCTATCAGTTTTAAACCCTAGATAATTCGTTAGGCATTTTTGCTCTTATTTTCCTTTTTAACCGATTATACATAATTCCACCAAAAATAGTTTTAGGCTTCAATAAATCAAGTGAGCATTTTTCTAGTGTTGTATGATGATCATAGAGCCCACGAAAAATACTGGTCTGGTCAAGAAAATTCGAATGCATATTATTTAGATTTTATTCGATTTAGAGTTATAAAACACAATAATTTCTATACGGATTATATATGATGCATGGGTCGTTTTTATTATTTTTCCCACGTTAGATATGATTAATAGAGGCTGAGAAAAATACCAGGAACTTTTTATAACGATTGGAAGAGTGTTGCACAATTTATGGATTCTCGGCTAGAATTTTCGACAAGAAGAAATCTCCACGGCTTCAAATGGAACCAAATGACCTTGTACATATTTTTCACAGACCATACATATTGTAAGAACTCCAGGAAAAATAAGAAACGAATTTTTACATGTTCGGATGAATTATTAGAGAATATAATACCTTTCGAATGAAATAGAGAAAGAAATTCGATAACTCTTGATCTAGGCTTTTAAAAATCGAATGGCTAATTTTCCCAGCTCCTTAGTGATGCAATGAACTCCAGAGAATTGTTCTTGGCTGTTGGGATTGATCGAATGAATTATGGGAGAATTTTTGTGATTGTCGGCTAAAACAATTTAGGGTAAATCAAATGAAATAAATGGGATAACTATAAAAGGGGTAAATGCCGATCCTTAAGGAGGTGATTGAGCAGGGATTTCGGTACAATAGCTGGAAAATATTAGTTGCCTTGTTTAGGATTTATTTATAATTATCTTGTACTTTTAAATGTATTTTAAATACTTAAATATGTATAGTTTTTATTAAAATTGGTACTATTAATATTTAGTGTAAATAATACACTTTTGGACTTGTAAAAATATTAGTAACATGTTTCATAATTATTTCACTTGATTTGTAGCTCGTTTCCAGAGGTTCGGGATGAATTCGGGACTTTTATAATGCTTTTGTTCATTTATAAATGTTACGGGGGTAATTTGGTAATTTCACATGCTTTCAGATTTTCAGGTATTACAAACGGGAGCTGACTACACACCAGAAGATTGGAAGCAAATTGAAGCTGATGACTTGGCAATGCATCTAATCCAACTTGGTTTACCACAAGAAATATTTTGTGCTGTAGACAGTTGTGAAACTGCACATGATATGTGGGAACGAGTTAGACGACTTTGTTATGGCACAGAAATCGGTAAACAAGACATCGAAAGAAAGCTTCTAACTCAATGGGAGAAATTCACATCAACTCCAGCTGAACCTATTGAATCTTACTATACAAGGTTTTGCACTCTCATGAACGAGTTGATCAGAAACAAGTTGACACCTACTCAAATTGTTCAGAATATCAAATTCCTCAACAACCTACCAGAGGAATGGGGACGATATGTCACGATTGTCAACCAAACAAAGAACCTTCACGAGGTGAACTATGATCAACTCTATGATTTCCTAAAGCAAAACCAGGAGGAGGCAAATGAAGTCAGAAAAGAGAAGTTAGCAAAACAACATGATCCTCTTGCACTCATGGTCCAAACACCTACACCTGCAACAGTCAACACACAACAACCTTCATCTTCATCCCAACACTTCATGCAACAACATATTCCACAAACACCGTTCTACCCACAACAACAACAAGTAATCCCACAACAACAATACCTGCAACACCCAGATCAAGATTTTAATGATCAGGACGAGTCAACTGCTGCTTTGACTCAAGCTTTTGCTTACCTAACAAAAGCATTCCAAGGACGCTACTCCACACCTACCAACAACAACCAAAGAATCTCATCGAACACTCGTAACAAGCAAATTGCACAGCCGAGTTTCAACATGGGACAGCAAGGAAAGATGGTTGGGGGATATGGAAATCAGCAGGGATATGCTCCTCGATATCATATGGGTAATCAGAATGCAGGGCAGTATGTTGGTAATCACATGGGTCAGTATGCAGGAAATCAGATGGGTACAGCTGTTGGTAATCAAAGGGGTCAGAATGCTGGGAATCAGTTTGGGAATGTTGGTGCTCAGGGAGCTGGGAATATGAATCAGGGTAATTTGATGAAGTGCTTCAACTGTCAGGGTGTTGGTCACATGGCTAGGAACTGTCCAGACAAGCCGAAAAAGAGGGATCCAGCTTACTTGCAGAAAGCATTATTGTTGGCTCAGAAGGAAACGGTTGGGTTACAGTTGAGTGCTGAAGAGAATGACTTCATGGCTCTTATGGATGATGCAGAAGATCTTGAAGATATCGATGCAAACTGCATTTTCATGGCAAATCTCCAGGAGGCAAAGTATGACACGGATTCGGAAGCACCTCCTGCTTTTGACACCAATGCGGTTTCTGAGGTACAACCATATGCTACATGTCACAATAATGAAATGTTTGATATGTCACCTCAAAATGAACAGCATCATGCGACTCCTAATATCACTTACGATACATACATGGACGAACCAAGTTGTAGCAATACTAATTTGGTAACTCCAGATATGGATCCTAATGGAGACTTCGAGTAACAGCATACTGAGAATGCTGAGGAAACACGTGCTTTATTTTAATCATTATTGCAAAATTGTAGTATTGAAATAGAAAAGGTCAAAAAGGTCAATCGCGATGTTAAGGCCGCGAATGCAAAATTGACCACTGAGCTTGAGAGTTATAAGGATAATGCAAGAGCTTATGATTTTGATAACAAACGACAGTCAGAACTTGAGGTTAGTTTAAGAAATTCTGAGTTGAGAGAAAAACATTTGCAAATCAAGTTTGACACCTTAGATGTTAATTTGAATGTGCAAATCAAATCTCTAAACAAGGAAATTTCTGAATTAACCAACCAACTTTCAAAACAAAAATCAACTTACTCTAATCTTGAAAAAGAAAAGAATGATTTGAATGAAAGGTTTTCAAAACGAGAAAAGGATCTTCTTAAAGAGATCACTGCCAAAAAGGAAACCATTGCAAAATTGGAAGATTTGCTTGTAAAAACAGGTCATTCTTCACAAACAATTAATCTGTTAATCAACGATCCAAACACGATTTTACATACAATAAAGAAAATGGCTATCGGTTGTGAAAACCCTTATAATCTCAAGAAAGCTCAGAAAGAACAGAATGTGCTTTATAATGGTAATCTGATAAATGATATCCATGACCCTCCCGCGGGTCATGATTCTTGTGAAACGATTAAGCTTTCCGAAGAGAGTAGAATCAAAATGCGACAATTGAACAGAGAAATAAAACCCATTGACTATAATGAACTTAACAAACTTTCTAGGGTTCATCTAGTTCAAAAAGAGTCACCACTGTTTTTCAAAAAACCAGTGGTTTTCGGAAAACGAAAATTTGTTTCAAAACATCTGCCTAACATCGAACAAATGGCATCTAAAAACACTTATGATACAAGTGCAGCTAGACTATATTTGGTTGATCTTAAACAGAGAATTGAATCACTTCAAAGTATTGTGGCATCCAAAACAAACAGTCAACAGATGGAATGGTTTTCAAGTGTTCAAACTGAACTAAAAAAGGTGTTTGAAAATGACATTAATCCACATATTGCTGGAATCTATGCGGTTGCTCAAAATGTGGAACATAATCTTTTGAAAGAATCAGCAGAATTCGTTAAGGACCACAAATCCTTAGTGAAGGAAGCTAATGAACACATGGAACAAATAAAAGTTTTGGAAAACCAAAATGACTCTCTCTCCTTCGAAGCTCTATCGACTGACATTATGTCTATCATTTACCAAACATATTCTGTTGAGGATGATGAACGACTTCGAGCTGAGACTTCCGAAATTGTTGTAAAATATGAAAAGGCACTTGCCAAGATTGAAAAACAAAATGTCACATATTTTAAACAACTTGATCAGAAAAAGGAAGAATGCAAGAATGACAAATTGTCGTATGAGCGTTCTTACCACAACATGCAAAAACAAATTGATCTTTTGAAATCTCAGCTTGAAAGTCAAAAAGGGAAGGGTGAGGAAACTATGGGTATAGCACCATCAGCCCCCTTGCCTAATGAGAAACTAAAAGAGAAAGCTGTTGTCGAAACATCAAATGTAATAGCGCCTGGCCTTTATAGGATTAATCCCACTACTGCATCTGCCTCTACATCTAAAACATATAGGGCGATAGACATAAGTAAAAAGGATAATCCAAACGAGTCTAGGAATGCTACAACAACATCTCAGGACAACAACACAAATTCTAATGAGTGTGCCTTACCTTCTACAGGATTAGAAAGCAACTCTAGGAGCAGAAGACAGTCTAGGAGCATTAACAAGAAAACTAGTGTCTCGCCTGTTTCTGAGAGTGCATGCAAGAAAGTAGAAGAACACCCTAGGAATTTAAATCTTTCAAATAAGAAACATATGTCATCTGGATGTAATGTTAAGACCAGTGTTTTGAATGCATGTAATGACTTTGTTTGTTTAATGCAAGAGAAATCTTTGTCTAAAAATGCTTGTGATGATATTGTTTCTGATAATGTGAATGATATGCCTGAACAGAAAAAGGTTCCTTCAGTAACTAGGGCTAAGTCTAGATATATTCGAAGACTTATTGCAAAAGCTAGGAAAACCACTAGTAGCCTATTGCCTAAGGATCACCTTAAGTTTTGTGCATGGAAACCAACGGGTAGAATGTTCACACTTAAGAATAGCACATTAGAAATAGTTCTCAATGCATCAACGGAAACCATCTCTAAGTGTAATTCACCTGTTTCATCTAACCCACTGGAACCAAATGTTAAACGGTTTCCATATACAAAATCATCTGTTCTTCGCAGGTCATTGAAATCTGTCTTTGGATCGTCGACTCGGGTTGCTCCAAGCACATGACCGGGAATCTGAAGCTGCTGATCAACTTTGTATGGCAGTTCATGGGGACTGTACGGTTTGGGAATGATCATGTTGCAGCTATTCTGGGTTATGGAGATCTTCGGTTTGGAAATTACTTGATCACTCGGGTTTACTATGTCGAAGGGTTGGGACACAATCTGTTCTCAGTCGGGCAGTTTTGTGATGCAGATTTAGAGGTTGCATTTAGGAGAAACACTTGCTTTGTTAGAAATTTGGTTGGAAATGATCTCTTAATTGGGAATCGTGGCACCAATCTCTATGCAATTGACATAAACCAAATGGCCTCTTCATCACCAATTTGTCTCATGACCAGGGCAGGCGAAACAAAATCCTGGTTGTGGCATAGACGTTTGTCCCATCTTAACTTTGACACGATCAACAAGCTTGCCAAAGACAACATCGTCAACGGTCTCCCAAAATTCAAATACACCAAAGAACACTTATGTCCATCCTGTGAGCAAGGCAAAAGCAAAAGGGCAACATATAAACCTAAACCCGTACCTAGTTCGGTTGATAGGTTGCATTTGTTGCATATGGACTTATGTGGCCCAATGAGAGTTCAAAGCATAAATGGGAAGAAGTATATTCTTGTAATTGTTGATGACTATTCAAGATATACATGGGTAAAGTTTTTGAGGTCAAAAGACGAAGCACCAGGCACCATCATCACCTTTCTGAAGCGTATTCAAGTTCTACTTCAAGCTCCAGTTAGGATTGTAAGAACTGATAATGGCACGGAATTCACAAATCAGGAGTTAAGAACATATTTTGAAGAATCTGGTCTTACTCACCAGACATCAGCTGTTAGAACTCCACAGCAGAATGGGGTAGTTGAAAGAAGAAATAGAACTCTTGTGGAAGCTGCTCGCACAATGCTGATTTATTCCAGTGCACCGTTATTCTTATGGGTTGATGCTGTCTCCACTGCTTGTTTTACTCAAAACCGATCCCTAATCCATCCAAGATTCAATAAAACCCCATATGAACTTGTCAACAACTGAAAACCCGATATCTCTTACCTACATGTATTTGGTGCTTTGTGTTATCCAAAAAATGACAGAGAAGATCTGGGGAAGTTGAAAGCTAAGGGCGATATTGGAATCTTCATTGGTTATTCGGAAAACTCGAGGGCATTCAGGGTGTATAACAGGAAAATGAAAAAGATCATGGAGACGATGAATGTGAAGTTTGATGAATTTTCACAAATGGCTTCTGAGAGACTCACTCTAGAACCCGCACTTAACCCGATGACTTCCGGACATATCAGTTCGGGACTCGCACCTCAAGGAGCTCAATCAATTCATAAAGAACAACCCACAACTCAAGAACTGGATAATTTCTTCGAGTTCATGTATGATGAATACTATGGTGGCGCTTCGACAAATGCATCTAACCAACGTTCCGCTGCACCCACTCCAAATCTACAACCACCACCACCACCACCAAATCCAGATGCATCCACAACATTCGAAGCTGACGCACCAACTCCCTCCACATCATCAACATCTACTCCAGCAACTCCAGTAATTGAGATTGTTCTACCAAGAATTGATGAGCAAGAACAAAATCATGCGGTGTTAGACGAAGAACCATTCGAAAACCCGTTTGGAACGGACTCTGCTGAATCATCTTCCAGATTACATGAATCGCCTAACACGCATTCGTTCGGTCCAAGGTACCCTTCAACATTACAGTAGACAAAAGACCATCCAATAGAACAAGTTATTGGTGAACCCTCAAGGCCAATTCAGACGAGAAAACAACTTAACACCGATTGCGACATGTGCATCTATGTCTGCTCAGTCAGTCTCATAGAACCTAAGAACATTCAGGAAGTAATGGTAGATAATGCCTAGATTGAAGCGATGCAGGAAGAACTTCTTCAATTTCAAATCCATGACACATGGGATTTAGTTCCAAGACCAATTGACAAACTAGTCATTGATCTTAAGTGGTTATGGAAAGAAAAAAAGGATGAAGAGATGACTGTAATTCGCAACAAAGCTCGTCTGGTGGCAAAGGGATACAGACAGGAAGAAGGGATAGATTTTGAAGAGTCATTCGCGCCAGTAGCAAGGCTTGAGGCAGTCAGGATTTTCTTAGCTTATGCAGCTCACAAGAACATCACAGTTTATCAGATGGACATCAAGACAGCTTTCTTGAATGGAACTCTGAAAGAAGAAGTGTACGTGAGTCAGCCAGACGGTTTCGTCGACAAAGATCATCCAGACTATGTCTACAAGTTGAAGAAAGCTATCTATGGTTTGAAACAAGCCCCAAGGGCGTGGTATGACGAGTTATCATCTTTCTTGTTGTCAAATAATTTCACCAAAGGAACAATTGATCCGACCTTGTTTACAAGAAAATACAAAAATGATATTTTGATTGTTCAGATTTACGTGGACGACATCATATTTGGGTCCATTAATCCGCAACATTCAAAACATTTTGAAAATCTCATGAAAAGTAAATTTGAAATGTCCATGATGGGTGAATTAAAATTCTTTTTAGGCTTACAAATTCATCAATCCCCACGTGGTATTTTTCTAAATCAAGCTAAATATACAATTGAGATTTTGAAAAAACATGGAATGGATAATTGTGACTCTGTTGGTACACCAATGGTCACTTCACCCAAAATAGGCACTGACTTATATGGGAAACCCATGGATCCAAAGAAATATCGGAGCATGATTGGTTCTCTCGTGTACTTAACTGCTAGTCGACCAGATATACATTTTGCTGTTTGCTTACTTGCACGGTTTCAGGCAAGGCCTACCGAACTTTACCTCCAAGAGGTTAAACGGATCTTTCGGTACCTACGAAGAACCATTAACATGGGACTTTGGTATCCGAAGGATTCGGAGTTTACACTGATAGCATTTTCAGATGCAGATCACGCTGGTTGCCAAGTTACAGCAAAGAGTACATCAGGCGGAGCACAGTTTTTGGGAGAAAAGCTAGTAGGCTGGTCATCAAGGAAACAAGACTGCACTGCTTTATCAACAGCAGAAGCCGAGTATGTGTCTCTATCTGCGTGTTGTGCCCAAGTTCTATGGATGAGGACACAACTAACAGATTATGGTTTCTCTTTCGACCGCATACCTTTGTATTGCGACTCGAAAAGTGCCATAGCCATCTCGTGCAATCCGGTGCAACACTCCAAGACCAAGCGTATTAGAGTCCGCTATCACTTCATAAAGGAGCACGTTGAAGAGGGTACTGTTGAATTGTTTTTCGTGAAGACTGAATATCAACTCGCCGATCTGTTTACTAAAGCCCTCCCAAAAAAGCGGTTTGAAAACTTAGTTCGTCGAATTGGAATGCGAAGCCTAACTCCCGAAGAGTTAGAAAGTCTTCTCGAATCTTTGTGAATTATCTTATGAAGCTTCGCATGTAAATATTTTTCAAAAAACAAAATATAAAAATAGAAAACTTCAAAAAGACATAAAAAAATATAAAACATAAAAACCAAAAATATTCTTCTCACGACATGTCTCTCGTATAATCGATATTCTGTACGTATCTAGAAATGTCATTCAACAATGATACGGCCATGTACAGATGCTTGAGCGGGAGTTCATTTAAATTTTTTCCAAAACATGTCGTTTCTCAAAATTTTCTTCATTAAGGCTTTCGTATATATCAGTACGAGACCCGTGCTTTATTGTGAAATCTTTTACTGTGGCCCGAGTACTCCAACTCGAAAAGATTTCAAATAAAGGCCACATTGATGACTTCTGATTATTTCCGATCAGGACTCGCAATGTTAATGGCAAAAAGCAAAAACAATGAGCACTTAATCAAGATTGTTTCAAAAAGATTTTTCAAAGTCTTTCTATAAATTTTGTGCTCACAAAAACCTCGATTCGCCCCCCGGTTAAATCCTTAAATGCTTTTAAACTCAAATGTTTAAACATACGCCTTGTTTAAGGGGGAGTTCAAAAAGAAAATGTTCCGATTTCATGCTAAAATCAGTCCGTCTCTCCTCAAAAAGTTTCATTTTAATCAACTGTTTTCAAAAATACCACTTCATGCTATTTTTGAGGGGGAGATTAAGTGTTTATTAGATATAAGGGGGAGAGGACGTGATTAAAATGTGATCAAAAAGTTTTGTGGTTTGAATCTCAAACGAGTTCTTCAAAAAGACTCAGTATGAACCCTCGAATTGACAAAACTAAATGTCAGTTATCGAAAAGACATGTCCTGGACGGGTAATAATTTCCAACTGGTTTTCCAGTGATGTAAACGTGTCTCGCAAAGGACTTGTCTGAGTAGAATGTACCAATTCGAGAGATGATCTTTGAATATGACCGGGACGGGTAATAATTTCAAGCTAGTCCAACTAGTGATGTAAGCGTGTCTCGCAAAGGTCATGTTCATTGAAAATCGATCAATTCAAAATGTGCGAACTCTACCCAACATGTGCAATTTACTTCAAAAATGCATGAGCACATGTGAAGGGGGAGTATTTCAAAAATGCAAAACTCTCAATGTGTTAACTAACTGTGTTTTCTCATAAACACGTTGAGAGATTTTCACAAAAGGTTTATGGCATGTGATCAACAAATCTAGGATAATCATGGAGTAATAAGGTGATTATGGTTAGGTTATGTCCAATGATCCGCCATAACCGGAGGGATCTACCCAAGGACAATTCCAACAGCTTAGAATTAGAAGTCCTTAGGTAAGATTGGAAAAAGGAGTAAATGAGAAAGGAGAAAGAAGTGGTTGAAGAATGAGAAAGAAAAGTTTAATGAAAGGGTGAAAAGAAATAGCCCTCCATGAAAACTTAGGTCAGAAACCGGGTCAATACATCTGCTATCGGCACTCACTAAGGTGATACTGATATTGAAGACAAGACGTCATGGACCCAGTGATGCATTGCACCACCCCTCCTATCCACTCAGATATCTCTTAAAAGATATTTGTTTCATTTCTCACGGAGAACACTACATAATCTATCGACCTCTCACTCCGAGATTTGTTGATATTGAAAAGGTGGCACTCTGCTCCATGCCTCTGATGACTAAAACCAAAATGCACATTATTGAGTCTAGAGACATGAGATTCATCAAAAATCTCTTAGGAACACTTCCAATGCAATACACTTGTGTTCATCTAAAAGGATACAAGTTGTATGAGTCTTAATGAGATCTAAAAGATCTTGCCTTACGTCATGATGGTTACTCGCTTCAAACGGTCTACAGTCTTGAAGTGATACTTCGGTATACTTCAGAGGCTCTCAACGGCCTTGGTAAAGATTAGAGAAAGTTTTCACACTATGCTGATAACGATCTCGAAATCTAAACCTATAAGCGCTGGACGATTTATTGCTAACTGTCTTATGCAGGTACCTACGAAAGTCCATCCACCATCATCATCTACAACGACGACGCATCTGGACAGAAGAAGTAGATCAAGGCAAGAACAACCAAAAGACGATTCTTTGAAGATCACAGTGCATGAAGGAACATTGAATGAAGACTATTATACATCGACACACAAAGTTCAAGACATTGGAAATGACCATCCCTTAGGGGGAGATTGTTAGCAATTAATTTATGTTAATTGAGAAGTGATGGTCATTTGCCATTTAGAACTAAAGTGTCATGTATAATGTTTAGTTTAAAATGTGGGCTAGTAGTATTAGTATTGTTTGTAGTTTAAATGTATATGTGTGATACATATACTAGCCCACATCAAGTCCAAAGAAAAGCCCATCAAACCCATTGATGTGGCTGTGTCGACATATATAACACACACACTCTCTATTATTCAAGTGTGCCTCATAATATTGTAAGAGAGTGTGTGTGTGTTTCATCTTTGTCTTTGTATTATTTCTTTCCAAAGTAATATACATTCGACCACCAATTTCCCATACGATCCACACCACTCTTCTTGTTCTTTATATGTGTTTGTGAGTGTCATCTAGTCTTGTCGTGTGTTGTGTGATAAAGAGATAGAGTTCGGTTCATTTCAAGTAGAGTCGAGCTATTACATGTGACATCGGGTTTTTACAAACATAGTGGAGCTACGAGCGAGAATCCATCATCTCAACAAACAGCTACTTTTCAATCTGAGTTCCCAAAATCTTGTGTGGGAGGGGATGAAAGTGTGGCTCGTTCGAGAGGAGTAGAGGCTAATATTGTGACTGGTTCGAGAGGGGAAGATCAGGTTACTAATATGGATGATGTGGTTAATTCAGGTCCTGGGAATGTTAATCTTGGGGTTGCCCCTATATCATTTGCGAGCTTGGTAAGTCCTGAATCAAGCAAACATGTGGCTAATTTTCGTACTTTAGGCACGAGTACTAAAACTGTTGACAGTGTTGAAGTGCTTATTCATTTATCTTTGGTTTTGGAGGCCAATGCTAGGTATGAAAACTCGTTATATGCTAATTTTCTTAGCAAAAGTATTTCATTCCCTGTTGTTGAACACTATTTTATGAACGTATGGAACAAGTTTGGTATTGTTAAAGCAATGACGAATTCAAAAGGGTTATTCTTTTTAAATTTGCTTTGGCAGCAGGTAGGGACGGGGTATTGGAAAACGGTCCATGACTGATACGTAATCCCCCAATTATTCTCAAGAAGTGGTCTCCTAATGAGTGCTTATTAAAAGAAGAGCTGAAATTTGTCCCGGTTTGGGTAAAATTGTATGATATTCCGGTTACAGCGTTTTACGGAGGATTGGTTGAGTACCATAGCCACCAGATTGGGTACACCAATCATGCTTGATTTTTATACGAGCACTATGTTTGTGGAATCTTGGGGTCGACTGGAAGAAGTTTGGTATTGTATGAGAGGGGATGAAAGTGTGGCTGGTTCGAGAGGAGTAGAGGCTGATATCGTGACTGGTTCGAGAGGGAAGACCAGGTTACTAATGTGGATGATGTGGTTAATTTTGATCATGGGAATATTAATCTTGGGGTTTCCCCTATATCAATTGCGAGCTTGGTAAGTCATGAATCAAGAAACATGTGGCTAATTTTCGTACTTAAGACACGGGTACTAAAACTGGTGACAATGTTGAAGTGCTTACTCCTTTATCTTTGGTTTTAGAGGGCAATGCTAGGTATGATAACTAGCTATTTGGTTATTTTCTTGGCAAAAGAATTGCATTCCTTGTTTTTAAAAACTATATGATGAACGTTTGCAAGAAGTTAAAAAGGGTTTTTTTTTTTTTCTTTTTTTAATTTGCATTGGCAGCTGGTAGAAATGGGGTTGTTAATACAAATATCGTCCCAAAAACGTTATTTATATTTTACGATCTTTGCTTAGTTTTGTTAATGACAATTACAAAGTATATCTTTAAGCAAATTATAAATACTAGCTAAAGTATCTTTAAGAACACATTTTACAAGTTTACATGGAAATACATTTCATACATATACATGATTATTTCCTTAAAAGGAAACTTTATTTCTTAAATGATACAATGACATCATGGCATGCATCATACATGTAATCTTTGTTAGATCTTGTAATATCTTGGATAGATCTTCAAGTAAGATAGTTGACATTGGATGATCTTGATATGACAACACAAAGATATGGAGAGATTGGAGAGATTTGGAAAATCTCTTAGCTGTCTTACCTCTGGCATACACGCGGATCCCTTCGACATAAAGGACGGATCCCTTTTAAGGGATCCGCCGAGTGTCTATCAGCTTGCCTATAAATAGCAAGCTGATCACTTGGCCTTCTCATCACTCATATAGCTAAAGTACATACTCATTCATATTACTAACATCATTCATTCATATCATTTGATCTATCTTTTGTAGCAAAGAAGATTAAGCATCAAGGTTCAACACAGAAGTGTAAAACTTTAGTATAGTTACTGTGTGATCTTTGTGTAATTCACACATCATTATTTGTATCATTTATCTCAGTGAGTGTGGTTAGTGTTTTAGTCCTCAAAACACAAAGAGTGTAGGGAGTGGTTGTACCCTTGTGAAAGAACTCGACATTTAGCTTAGTGTCGGTAATTGTATAGGCGACGTTGGGTTAGTTCTGCCCTGAAGTAGAACTCGGTGTTTAGCTTAGTACCGGAAAAGGAAGTAAGCAACGTGTAAAGGTTTTCTCCACCTAGAAGAGAGTTTGTTTCTTAGTGAAGGATAACTCTCGAGTTAGAGGCTCGAGGAGTGGAGTAGGGCAAGGAAGAGAGTTCTTGTAGCCGAACCACTATAAACATCTGTGTTGTGTGGTTTGATCTTTCCTCTCTTTACGTTTCATATATATTGTGTGAATACTTGTCTGAGCTTGTTTCCTTTGAATTAACATAAAGTAACAAAGCGAATTAATTTTAATCGGTAAAACTATTCAACCCCCCTTCTAGTTTTCCACAATTGGCATCAAGAGCTACGTTACTTAAGACTTTTAAAATATATTGTATTTTAAAACTTAAAACGATCCATGGATTTTGAAAACTTTAAAAAAGGACAATCTATGCAAAGACCACCTCTATTTGAACCAAATTGCTTTATATATTGGAAGAATCGCTTTGAGACATATGTAAAGTCAAAGGACATAGATCTGTGGTATATTATTGTTGAGGGTGATTACAAGCCCATTAGTAATGATATTTCAGGTGGTCAGGATGTAGGAGTTTCTCTTACTCGTCACAGTGATGAGCAAAAGAAGTTGATTGCCAAAAACAATGAAGCCAAAATGATGCTTTACAATGCCTTACCTAAGAAAGAATATGAAAGAGTTTTTATGTGCAAAACGGCTAAAGATATTTGGCAATCTCTTATTATCACTCATCAAGGGAACTCACAAGTCAAAGATAACAAAATTGATCTTCTTGTTCAACAATATGAACAATTTGTTATCTCTGAAGATGAGACCATTGATTGTGCTTTTGCTAAGTTTAATACTATTATTACATCTCTTAAAGCACTTGACGAATCTTTTTCTAGTAAGAACTTTGTCAGGAAATTTCTTAGAGCACTTCATCCTAAGTGGAGAGCAAAGGTGACGGCTATTGAAGAATCCAAGGATCTCTCAAGCATGACACTTGATGAGCTCATTGGAAATCTCAAAGTTCACGAAATGGTGATGGAAAAGGATTCAGAAATAGGTAAAGGGAAGAAGGAGAAAATTAAGTCCATTGCCTTGAAAGCTATAGTTGAATCTAGTGATGATGAAGACTCTTGCTCAAGTAGCGAAGACGAAGAATATGCCATGGCCGTAAGAGATTTCAAGAAGTTCTTCAGAAGACGAGGAAAGTTCGTAAAACCACCTCGTGAAGAAAAGAAATCTTTACGAAAAGACCGTGATGATAAAAAGGGCAAGTTAGATAGGAAGTGCTATAGATGTGGTGATTCCGGTCACTTTATAGGTGAATGTCCAAAGCCTCCAAAGAACAAGTCTCAAAAAGCATTCGTTAGTGGAGCTTGGAGTGATAGTGAAGGAGATGATGATGAGCCTAAAAACAACGAAGTTGCCCTTATGGCTCATGACACAGAAGAGGTACATTCTGACTCATACTCCTCTATAGATGATGAAACCTTAGAAATAGAATATAACAAACTGTGTGATATCACATTAAAAATCATCAACAAAAACAAATTCTTGAAAACTAAAACAACACTTTTAGAAAAAGAAGTGTATTGGCTTAAAGAAAAAGATATACGAATGGAAAAAGGGAAAAATAGTAAAGATACATGTGTCTCTTGTCAAGAACTAAAATTAGAATTAGATGCACTAAAAACTTCACAGGAAGATCTCATTAAGCAAAACTCTAAGTTTAAAAGGTTTGATAAAAACATAAGTTGTGCAGATGAGATAATGAAGATGCAAAAACTTCCTCATGATAGAACCGGATTAGGTTTTATGAAACTAGGAACCTTAAGTGACTTTAAGAAACAAACTGTGAATGAAAAAGAAACTGTTTCAACTAAGTCAGAGGTTCACGGATCCGACGGATCCAGTATTTTGGATCCGCCAGTTGTACCCAAGGGATCCGCGAGTACAGAAGTTGAACAGAAGGTTCAGAAAACAGACCGTACTGAATTTGTTAATGTCACTAGAAAACCTAGCACTAGTACAACTAATAACAAGCTAAAACCAGCTGTGTTCATAGGGAGAGGTCAAGCTAAGAATGAGTATAGAGTTAAAACAACACAACAGAGACCTCGAACTAGTTTCCCCAAACATCCCTTTCCTAAGAGTAATGTTAATTCACAACACCATTATCAAAATAATTGGAACCAAAATATGCCTAGAAACTTTCAAGGTCCCAATTACATGCCATGTAACTATTATCCTCCATTTGCTTACATGAACCATGATAATGTTATGTTTAACACAAACGGACCCATGAGATATTGGGGACCAAACGCTTGAGTCTTTATTGAACTTAGGTGTGCTTAAAAGTTGAACTTGAACCTGATGAGTGGATCAAAGATAGTGGGTGTTCAAGACACATGACGGGAAACAAAAGCCTTTTCTCCACTTACCAAGTGTACGACGGAGGTAATGTCACATTTGGTAGCAAGCTTAAAAGTAAAATCATCGGAAAAGGTACAATCTCTCATGACTCTCTCTATTGATGATGTTGCTCATGTTGATAATTTAGGTTTTAACTTACTTAGTATAAGTCAATTGTGCCGTAAAAAGTATAACGTCCTTTTCAGTGAAAATGGAAGTAAAATACTTAAAGATGGCATAACAGTAGGAAAAGGTGTCTTAAAGAATAACGTATATGTTATGAAATTAGATAAAACACCGAAAGACAAGCTTTGTCTTACTTCTCTGGACGAAAACTCAACCTTATGGCATCGACGCTTAGGTCACGCCAATATGAGGTTAATTCAATCCTTATCATCCAAAGAACTTGTTAGGAACCTACCTAAGTTAAGATATGACCAACACTTTTGTGATGCTTGCAAAATTGGGAAACAAGTGCATAATAGCCATAAGGCTAAAAATATGGTATCTACATCTAGATGTCTAGAATTGTTACATATGGATTTGTTTGGCCCGTCGGCTATACAAAGTTATGGAGGTAATTTTTACACATTAGTTATAGTAGATGATTATTCTAGGTATACGTGGACTAAATTTTTGAAAACCAAAAATGAGGCCTTTGATAAATTTGAAATTCTAAGCAAGAAAATTCAAAATCAACTAGGATGTAACATAGTATCTATTAGAACTGACCATGGTCGAGAATTTGACAATGAAATCCAATTCGGAACATTCTGTGATAAAAATGGAATAACTCATAATTTCTCGGCTCCTCGAACTCCACAATCTAATGGTGTAGTAGAACAGAAAAATAGGACAATTCAAGAAATGAGTAGAACTATGTTAAATGAACAAAACATACCTCAAAAGTTTTGGTGTCACGCAGTAGATACTTCCACATATATCCTAAATAGAGTTTTAATTAGACCATTTTTAAATAAAACTCCTTATGAACTTTATCGAGGTAAAAAGCCTACTTTAGGATATTTTAGAGTGTTTGGAAGCAAATGCTTTATTTTAAACACTAAGAATTATCTCACCAAATTCGACCCAAAGTCGTATGAAGGTGTATTTCTAGGATATTCACAAACTAGTAAAGCATACATAGTTTTGAACAAGGAAACCTCAAGAGTCGAGGAATCATTGAACGTAACATTCGATGAATGTCCACCTCCCTCTAAGACATCACCTTTGGTAGATGATGACTTAGTTGAAAACCAAATGGTTGATAATCAGGAAAATGTTGAAAATGATAAAGAAGATGAACCAATAAAAAGAGATTTAGTTAACATCAAAGAAGACAAAAGTCATCCATTAGAAAACGTCATAGGGAAACTCAATGAAAGAACATTAAGATCTAAAGCTCAAAATGAAAGTAATTTCTTTTGTTTCGTTTCAACAATAGAACCTAAAAATATAAATGAAGCAATAAAAGATGAATCTTGGGTCATTGCGATGCAAGAAGAATTAAATCAATTTATTAGGAATGACGTTTGGACATTAGTTCCTCAACCTAAAAATCAAACCATAATTGGTACCAAATGGGTTTTTAGAAATAAAATGGATGAAAATGGCATAGTATCTAGAAACAAAGCTAGACTAGTAGCACAAGGCTACAATCAACAAGAAGGAATAGATTACGATGAAACATTTGCACCCGTAGCTAGACTTGAGTCTATTAGAATACTACTCGCATATGCATGTGCACATGATTTTAAATTATTCCAAATGGATGTCAAAAGTGCATTCTTAAATGGCTTTATAAATGAAGAGGTATATGTAGCACAACCTCCCGGCTTTGCCGATTTTGAAAAACCAAATCATGTTTACAAATTAAAGAAAGCTTTATACGGACTTAAGCAAGCACCAAACGCTTGGTATGACCGACTTAAGACCTTCTTAGTTGACCATAAGTACTCCATGGGCCTAGTAGATAACACTCTCTTCACCAAGAAAAAGGGATCACATATTATCATCGTCCAGATATATGTGGATGACATTATATTTGGTTCAACTTGTCAAGAGTTGTGTGATGATTTCTCAAAAATCATGCATGATGAGTTTGAAATGAGTATGATGGGGGAACTTAACTTTTTCTTAGGTCTCCAAATAAAACAATTAGAAGATGGGATATTCTTCAACCAATCAAAGTATATCAAAGATATGCTTAAGAAGTTTGGTCTTGAAGACTCAAAACCAACTAAAACACCTATGTCCTCCGAAACCAAACTCACAAAGGATGAAGAAAATGAATCCGTAGATAACACTAAATATAGGGGAATGATTGGTAGCTTACTCTATCTTACGGCTAGTAGGCCGGATATTATGTTTAGTGTTTGTCTATGTGCACGTTTTCAAGAAGATCCCAAAATATCTCATCTTGAAGCCGTTAAACGGATATTTAGGTACATCAAAGGCACTATACATGTAGGATTATGGTATCCCAAAGGAACGGGTGTAGAAACCATAGTGTATGCCGACTCAGACCATGCCGGTGACTATGTTGATAGGAAAAGTACTAGTGGTATTTGTACTTTTGTAGGATATTGTCTCACCTCATGGTTCGCTAAGAAACAAACAGCCCTCGCAATCTCAACAACAGAGGCAGAGTATGTGTCTGCAGGAAAGGCGTGTCAACAAGCACTGTGGATGAAACAAGCTCTAGTAGACTATGGAATCGAACTCAACGACATCCCCATTCTTTGCGACAACAAAGGAGCTATCGACCTCAGCAAAAATACGGTCCAACACGCTAGAACCAAACACATTGAAATACGTCATCATTTCCTACGCGACAATGTTCAGAAGGGAAATATCTCAATTGAGAAAGTTTCCTCAGAGGACAACATTGCCGACATTCTCACAAAACCTCTCAAAAGAGAACCCTTCAACTACCTCAGACTTGGATTAGGATTAATGGAACTTAGTGATTAGAATAGACAATAGCATAAACCTTAGTTTAACCTAACTCGACACTAAACCAAAAACTGTGTTTTGATCCCGCTGATCCAAACGATAACAAAGGCGGATCCTTTGTTAGGGATCCGCCGGATCCGTCACATGCACAGGTTGATATATTATAAAATATACAACACCAAGTACTATTCATCACTCTCCTAAAACTTATCACCTACTGAATTCGTCCCATACTTCACAAAATTCACAAATTAAGCCATTGTTCTCAACCAAATTCTGCTCCAAACATCACTGTAAGTATCCTTATCATGTTTATACTCCTGATCTGCGTCTAGGATTTCTATTTCATGCACAAAACCAAACCTTGGGGTTATCCATAATTCTTGAAAAATCATGAAGCATACTTTCTAAATTGCATAACAAATCATGTTTTTCATAGTTAGGAATTGCATCTGATAGTACATTGTCATCATTCATCAAAAACCCCATGAGAAATTTTTGCTAAAATATTCTCACGACTAGGAAAAACGGTTTTTGGACATTGTTCATACAAATACAAAAATGTTAGGTTTTAAACATCACTTGCATCATGTCTCTTGAATGCTAAAGGGAATACATAACTAATATGTATTTTCGGGTACATTCAAATGTAGCTACATTGAAATAGGAGCGTTTGGATTATCTCTTGTTTTATTATAAAACTTGCATAAACATAATTTTCATGCATCAAAATGCGTCGAGATAATCGCACCTCCACATTGTCCCCATATAGGCACACACTAGACATATATATTTCTTTTTGATAATTTCAACTAAACTATATATATATTTTTCATGTCTAGGATAATCATGCCTCCCGTCACCAACTATGATCACAAGCACACCGTCAACTACCTACCTAAACACCATAAAACCAAAGGACTTAGTGACCAACAGGTTGAAACTTTCAAAGCCTTAGAAAAACACTATGTACATGAGGGTAGGTTTGTAGAGTCCTCATTCTATGAAGGAACAAATCTTAGGGAGCAACTAGTGGCCATTCACTTTGACTCCCTCCTAGATATCGATGAACCAATCATTCCACGATTCATTTTAGAATTCTATGCTAGCGTCATTCTAGAGTCAAATGATCATGGTTACATTAACATTCGCTTCAGTGTCAATGGAACACAATACAACATCCCCTTAAATCAATTCGGTGAGGTCCTAGGAGTTCCAAGTTATGGAACAAGTGTCTATACCGATAAATGGTCATTAACTATTCTTGAGTCAAATCTTGAACGAACGGCACCATATGCCACTCCTTTAGCCTCAAAAGAAGTCACCCGTAAGCATCTCTTCATTCCTAGAAACAACCCCACTAGGATGTACCGAGGTAAAGAAGTAGCTAGAGATCCGTTTGCTATGGAGCAAAATGAGATTAAGCTCGAGTTTAGGAAATTGGAAGAAGTTTTAAAGGCAAATGTCATGTGTACGGTAGGAAACCGTGATCACATCAATGCTTGTCTTTGCCACATGATGTACAATGTGTCAACCCGTCAGCCCTTCAATCTTGCTTACTATATCGCCAAGAGAATGGCCGATATTCCGGTTCAAGGAAAAATGGCATTACCCTATGGAATGCTCTTAACCCGTCTTTATCGAGCATTTGCACCCATTCCTAGAAATGCCTTAGGCTTTGTTCCGGATTATGATGAGATCCAACGCACCTTTGCTCCCTTAAGCGACCATAGGGTAGCGCTTGATAAAGGCAAACGCCCTCGTGTTGCAACCTCATCATCTTCATCATCAATGAGTGACGATGACGGCTTACCAAATTCAAGACTTCCTCCACCCGAGTACTTGAGACAACTTCCACCAATTCAGAATGAATCACCTGAGCATCGTTAAATGAAGGGAATGGTGAAGAATTTAGGTCGATGGATCATGAAGCTTCACAAGGGAATGAAGAAGTTGAAGAAGAAATTGAGTTGATAGGAGTGTTTGGAACTAATTGTTTCTAGACAATGTTATGTTGAATGGTTACGTTATTAACTCGTTATGATACTACTTGAATTGTATGTGAACTAATCAATCCTTGCAGGTCGATAACACTTAGTGTTATCAATTTTCCAAAAGTAAGCCTATGTTTGGCTTAACTTCTATTAAGGTAAATTCATATGATCGAATTATTCTATGATTAAATATGTGTTGGTATCATCATATTTAGTTGTTTTGCATTACATATTAGATGATAGATATACTCCAAGAAAATTTTTGGATTTTCGTCGAAAAACGCAAAATTTGACATTCTCTCTGTGATGTTTTAGCATTTTTTTGCCAGCCGGATTCGGCGGATCCCTAACTTTGGATCCGCCAAGTGTTAGCATTGGCTCCGCCAATTGACAACCTGCGGATCAGGCGGATCCCAATTTAAGGATCCGCACGCCTTGTCGATTGGATCCGCAGGTATAACAGTTAAATTCTTAAAACTTTTTGACTCATCCCGATTCTTTGATTTTAGTCTCTAGTGTTCTATAGATTAGGTTCACTGATCACTAATAACACTTAGAATGATTAGGAAATTTTTAGAAACCTAAGAATAAAATTTCCCACCAAAATTTGAATTTTCAAATATTAGGAGTAAGTTACTTTTCTGTTTCAAGTAAGGAACCCTTTTTAGGGATCCTTCAAATCCGTGGGTACATCACATCACAGGATTTTCCACTACCCCTTAGCATTTACTGCATATCTTCTTCTTCTCACTCAACATAAGTTCTATGGATTGACTTATGTGATGTGATTTGCACAAATTTTTGTTCCAAATCATTTAGAACCAACATTCTCTATTGGATTCACATCAAATCCAAACACACAGACTCATATACCTTCTGCCTATAAATTAGTGCTTTAGGATCATCACTTCACACAACAACCATTTCCTCTCCTGTACATCTTAGTTATCATACTTCAACATGACTAAGTCAAACAACTCCTCCACATCTAGACCTTCAAGAAGAACAGCCCGAATTAGTGTTAAACCTTGTTGTTTTATCAACTTAGCTAACTCCTCATCTGAGGAAAATTCTCCTCTCAATATATCATCACCCATTGCTAGTGAAAATTTCCTTACACTCTCCACCCCAACACCATCACATGTTGTTATACAAACACCACCACCAACCATTACTCCAATAGCCACTACTCCACCACCGGCTCCAAACCAACCTGTTAGATCACCATCACCACCAAAATCACCCAAACTCCAACCCTTGGAATTATTTAGGACTCCTCCTACATCACCACATCTTGATGACTTAGAAGAACTTTCACCAAAATTACCCAATCTTTCACCCATGACCTTTGAAGGTCAACAACCCATGTTTTTTCACCCGATCTACCCGGATATCCATGGCCCTCTATACCAGGATGCACAATCTTCCCAACCTCAACCACAACCTCTATCACCCACATCCACTCTAGTTGCCATTGACGAAGCAATGTGGATGAACATGCCTCAAACCCAACAAGAGATTAGTGAAGAGCTCAACCGTCTCTACACTCTCTCGGGTATAGTTGATCACCGACTAAATGAAGCCATGGACATCCAAAACATCCTCATGAACTCCCTCCAAACACCACCAACAACCAATGAACAACAACAACAACCATCCAAAAACAACAACAACCAACCACCACCATCACCACAAAACTTGGAACCTAGTCTTCCTCCCGGTTTTCAAGTCACGATTGCGCACATTGTGAGAGAACATCTCACTTGGCCCAAAGGACCAACATTTTGGTCCATGATGCGTGGTTTTGCGACCTTACAACAGGTTTTACCTCTCAAGGGATCTTGAGAAGTTTGCAATCCCCACCAGGCAGTGTACCTGACCGATGTAGTATAGTGAAGTGGCAAGTACCGGGGGATTGATCGTTCAACTCAAAGAATAGTGTTCGTTAGGATTGAAATTTATCTACTAGGTCTAGAGGTGAGGGATGATTCTTTTTGTATTTTTATATTTTATGAAAAGCAAGTAAAATCTCTGGTTTGAAGGAGTGGGCGGAATTAGTTGCTAATCAACTAACCCAAAAGCTACTAATTAAACTAATGTGCAGGAAAGTAAACTAGGGTTCTACAAGGGAAGTGAAGCATGTCTACCTATGATATGTTACTCCTTGCTAGCTATCCAATTCTACCTATTGAATTGTCACACCTTGTTTTAATTGACGGGTTGTATTCCTTAATACCAATCGTGGGGGTGTGTACGATCTTCCCCAACTCTATAAGCTCCTACTTCACTCCTATGTCGAGCCGGCTAAGAAGCTCCTAACATGGGATCACTAGAATTCACTTATGCTTGAAATACAACCAATTAACCTTAGTACACCTTGGTTCATGTTTCTTAAGACGTTCAAGCAAGTTACCGTATAGGAGGTTAGCCAGTTTTCTTAAGCCTAACATCGATATCATCCGATCATACAAGAGACAATAGGAAACAAGAATTATAAGCTAAACCAATTAGATCTATTGAAGTTGTCACGCCCTAATTGATGGAGATGGACACACACATCAACAAGAAATCAATAAGATCTAATTAGTTATACACAAGTTTCACACAATCATAGGTAAACACTAGGTGATTTAGTAAAACATAATCAATGAAGAACAAGCAACAATAATAATGGAAGACATAATTAAGATAGAATCAACACACCATTACAAGATGTTTATGGAGTGATTAAGACCTTCTAAGTTGCTGGAAAAACACCTACCTAAACCCTAGAATCGGACTTAGGGTTTAGGGCTTACAAATAATGAAGTTATAAGGTTGTATTTATAAGCACTTTTCTGCCCGGCCCGTCTTGACGGCGTCAGACTAACCTTGACGGCGTCAAGACCAACTTTTCTTCACCAAATTGTAGATCTTTTCGTCCTCTTCGCGTGGCCTTTTGAATCACCCAAATCCGAGTTCGTATGAAGATTTTATGGCCAAAACAGTGACAGCTACCGCGCGCGCAAGTTGTGACTAGTTAACACGTGATGGCCTACCTCCATTAACACGTGACGCCGTCACTCTTTAATCCTGATGGCCATCTCTTTTTGTCTTAACACGTGACGGCCTTGATCACCTTAAAGGGTGACGCCGTCAGACTTCCTATGTAAAACTTTATGGCGCGTCACGTGTATAATTCCACCACTTTCATCTTCAAGTGACGGCGTCAGCATCCAAAGCCTGACGCCGTCAGGTGTAAAATCCTGACTTTCCTTGGTCTTTTTGTTTTCTTCATTCTTGAGCATAAAAACGTCCAAAAAGCTCCAAAATGCTTCATATTCCAGAAATCACGTCCCAAGTACCTAAAATGAGAAAAGAAACGATTTAGGGCAATATTTGATCATATAATCGCGAATTAGGGCTTAAATGACCCCCTAAAAGCGGTACACTTTTCACTTCATCAGTCCATGAGCTTCAAAACGAGATGAGGTTCATCTTGAACCATGTTCTCGAGCGTCTCAATGCCATCTCTCATCCTCCTCAATAGGAGCTTTCTAGTCTAGTTGTTATTGGTTTAGGACTTTTTAGTTATTTCTAGGATGTCTTTTTATTTTACTTGTAACATCATTTCATTATTGTGACTTTTGTCACAAAATTTTCAATATCTATGAATGTGATGTTTTATGCTTATGAGTGATCAACATATTGCATATTATCATTATAACTAACATCTTTATATAGTTTGTTGTACTCTATATCACGATTGCTTTAGGTACAAATAATCATCAGACACTTACTTTGATTTTTTTAAAGTCAAAATATATTAAAAGGCTTGTTTGGGAGAACACTTCTACTTCTTCATTGAAGTTATTCATCACTAACACTTTATTTGCAGCATATCATACCCTTCAATAGTATACGTTGGTACTCGAATAATGGGGAGTATACATCGAGGGGGAGCATTTCATATTCTAACCATTTGTTTTGTAGGATCATGCATCATTACCTTGTTACTCCATTTAGGGGGAGTATCAAACAAGGGGGAGCTCTTAAAGTTCTCAAAATCGCATTCCGCTACGCAACTCTTCTTTTTGTTTCGACAAAAAGGGGGAGAAAGGATTAAGTTTGCAGAACTGTGAATCATCACAGTACATATACTTTTTGCATAAAAAGTTTTTTAAACTCAAATAAAACAAACTTAATCTATATTTTAAAGAACTAATGCTATACTTATTATCTTGCTCAAAAATATACTTTATGTTTTGTCATCAACAAAAAGGGGGAGATTGTTAATACAAATATCGTCCAAAAAACGTTATTTATATTTTACGATCTTTGCTTAGTTTTGTTAATGACAATTACAAAGTATATCTTTAAGCAAATTATAAATACTAGCTAAAGTATCTTTAAGAACACATTTTACAAGTTTACTTGGAAATACATTTCATACATATACATGATTATTTCCTTAAAAGGAAACTTTATTTCTTAAATGATACAATGACATCATGGCATGCATCATACATGTAATCTTTGTTAGATCTTGTAATATCTTGGATAGATCTTCAAGTAAGATAGTTGACATTGGATGATCTTGATATGACAACACAAAGATATGGAGAGATTGGAGAGATTTGGAAAATCTCTTAGCTGTCTTACCTCTGGCATACACGCGGATCCCTTCGACATAAAGGACGGATCCCTTTTAAGGGATCCGCCGAGTGTCTATCAGCTTGCCTATAAATAGCAAGCTGATCACTTGGCCTTCTCATCACTCATATAGCTAAAGTACATACTCATTCATATTACTAACATCATTCATTCATATCATTTGATCTATCTTTTGTAGCAAAGAAGATTAAGCATCAAGGTTCAACACAGAAGTGTAAATCTTTAGTATAGTTACTGTGTGATCTTTGTGTAATTCACACATCATTATTTGTATCATTTATCTCAATGAGTGTGGTTAGTGTTTTAGTCCTCAAAACACAAAGAGTGTAGGGAGTGGTTGTACCCTTGTGAAAGAACTCGACATTTAGCTTAGTGTCGGTAATTGTATAGGCGACGTTGGGTTAGTTCTGCCCTGAAGTAGAACTCGGTGTTTAGCTTAGTACCGGAAAAGGAAGTAAGCAACGTGTAAAGGTTTTCTCCACCTAGAAGAGAGTTTGTTTCTTAGTGAAGGATAACTCTCGAGTTAGAGGCTCGAGGAGTGGAGTAGGGCAAGGAAGAGAGTTCTTGTAGCCGAACCACTATAAACATCTGTGTTGTGTGGTTTGATCTTTCCTCTCTTTACGTTTCATATATATTGTGTGAATACTTGTCTGAGCTTGTTTCCTTTGAATTAACATAAAGTAACAAAGAGAATTAATTTTAATCGGTAAAACTATTCAACCCCCCCCCCCCTTCTAGTTTTCCACAGGGGTATTGGAAAACGGTCCATGGCTGATACGTAATGCCCCAATTATTCTCAAGAAGTGGTCTCCTAATGAGTGCTTATCAAAGGAAGAGCTGAAATCTGTCACGATTTAGGTAAAATTGTATGATATTTCGGTTACGGCGTTTACTGGGGATGGGTTGAGTATCATAGCCACTAGATTGGGTACACCAATCATGCTTGATTCTTACACAAGCACTATGTGTGTGTACTCTTGGGGTCGATTGGATTTTGTGCGTGCATTGATTGACATAAGGATTGATCGTCCTCACAAAGATACTATGGTGATTGCTATTCCCTATGTGGAGGGTTCGGGTTCTTATTTGCAAATGATTAAAGTAGAATATGAGTGGAAATCACCAAGATGTGGTATTTGTTTGGTGTTTGGTTATGATGATAATCAATGCCCTAAACGTGTGGTTTCTGAATCTGGTGTGAACTTAGGAGCTGATTTGAGGAGGCAAAACGGTCCTAGTCATATGAAGAATGTTGTTGCCCAAAATGATGGGTTCCAAGTGGTACAAAACCGTAAACCTAAAGGTAAGCAACATACTAGGCCAATGGGTTTTAAACCTAAGACATTTGTGTATCATCCTGTTTCTACCCCAGTGGTCTGGGACGCCAAAGAAGCAAGGAAGTGAGGGAAAAAATGGGGTCACAAATTCAAAAAACGATACCACTAATATGGCCTCGACTTCTAATAGTAAGGGACCTTGAATTCGGATGATATAAAGCTAGTTACTCTTAAGAATTTGTTCTAAGCTTTGAAGGAAATGACAAGATATTCGAGAATGTGGGTACTTCAATTGCTGCAAACATTGGTAATACCGTTAACGATGCGAAAAAGACTTTAGGAGAGAGTGATAGTGAATTTGATGAGGTTTTCGATGAGACTGCTCAATTCATGGCTAGTGGAGGTGCAAATGATGCAAGTTTATACGAGGACGAATGTAGACCACGACTTCCCTTCTTTATCATACACACAAAAGCTTGATGACACTCATAATCATATTATGAACAATAAGAGAAGAGATGTATGGATCATATGGAGTTATTTCAAGTCAAAGTTTATTAGCTTGAGAGATAATACAACTTGTGACTCTTGGGACTTTTCTTCACAGTACACACACACACTCTTTTCTTATAATAAAATGAGGCACTTTTCTAAAACAAAGAGTGTGTGTGTTTATACGAATGCCACAGCCAACAATTGGCTTGTGGGCTTTTTCTTGGACTTCCTAGTGGACTTATACATGTATTACACTTATACATTTGTAACTAATAAAACTAATACAATAAGCCCACTATGTTAACTACATATTATACATAACACACTAATTCTAATAACCAAATGACCATCACTTCATATTAACCATAAAGTGATTGCTAACAATCTCCCCCTAAGGGATGGTCATTTCAATGATGCTCCCGTGATTGGTCTTTTGCATTTGATGTCTTAAACTTCGCGTGTCAATGTATAATATTCTTCGTTCAATGTTCCTTCATGCACTGTGATCTTTAAAGTATTGACTTTGAATGTTCTTGCCTTGA
Organism: Artemisia tridentata subsp. tridentata; assembly: GCA_021014915.2. Taxonomy (NCBI): domain Eukaryota; kingdom Viridiplantae; phylum Streptophyta; class Magnoliopsida; order Asterales; family Asteraceae; genus Artemisia; species Artemisia tridentata. Next base: position 155,401,947 of record CP139503.1, on the reverse strand, counting down.
TTTACATCTTCTGTCCTGAAGCGTCGTCGTTGTAGATGATGATGGTGGATGGACTTTCGTCGGTACCTGCATAAAACAGTTAGCAATAAATCGTCCAGCGGCCATCATGTCGTGAGGCAAGATCCTTTGATCTCATTAAGACTCATACAACTTGTATCCTTTGGATGAACACAAGTGTATTGCATAGGAAGTGTTCCTAAGAGATCTTTTGATGAATCTCATGTCTCTAGACTTAATTATGTGCGTTTTGATTTTAGTCGTCGGAGGCATGGAGCAGAGTGCCACCTTTTCAATATCAACACATCTCGGAGTGAGAGGTCGATAGATTATGCAGTGTTCTCCGTGAGAAATGAAACAAATATCTTTTAGGAGATATCTGAGTGGATAGGAGGGGTGGTGAAAATGCGTCACTGGGTCCATGACGTCTTGTCTTCAATACCAGTATCACCTTAGTGAATACCGATAGCAGATGTATTGACCCGGTTTCTGTCCTAAGTTTTCATGGAGGGCTATTTCTTTTCACCCTTACAAAAACTTTTCTTTTTCATTCTTCAACCCCTTCTTTCTCCTTTCTCATTATACTCCTTTTTTTCAATCTTACCTAAGGACTTCTAATGCTAAGCTATTGAAATTGTCCTTGGGTAGATCCCTCCGGTTCTGGCGGATCATTGGACATAACCTAACCATAATCACCTTATTACTCCATGATTATCCTAGATTATTTGTCACATGCCATTAAACCTTGTGAAAATCTCTCAACGTGTTTATGAGAAAACACATTTTGTTAACACATCGAGAGTTTTGCATTTATGAAACACTCCCCCTTCACATGTGCTCATGCAATTTTTAAATAAACTGCACATGTCGGGTAGAGATCGCACATTTGGAATGATCGACTTTCAATGAACACGACCTTCGCGAGACACGCTTACATCACTAGTTAGACTAGTTTGAAATTATTACCCGTCCCGGTCATATTCAAAGATCATCTATCGAATTGGTACATTCTACTCAGACAAGTCCTTTGCGAGACACGCTTGCATCACTGGAAAACCAGCTTGAAATTATTACCCGTCCAGGACATGTTTTTTCGAGAACGGACATTTAGTTTCGTCAATTCGAGGGTTATCCCTGAGTCTTGAGATTCAAACCACAAAAACCTTTTGATCACATTTTAATCTCATCTTCTCCCCCTCAAAAATAGCATGCATTGATATTTTTGATATCAACTGATGAAAAGCAAGACGTTTTGGAGAACAAGATGGATTTGAGCATGAAACGTGGAACATTTTTCTTTGTCAACTCCCCCTTAATCAGAGCAAATGGTTTAAACCTTTGAGTTTAAAAATCATTTAGGGGTCGATGAGGGAGTTGTTGTGACCACAAAATTTATAAAAAGACTGAAAGATCTTTTGAAACAATTGTGATTAAGTGGTCACGGGTTTTAGCTTTTCGCCATTAACATTGCGAGTTCTGATCGGAAATAATCAGAAGTCATTCAATGTAGCGTTTATTTGAAACCTTTTCCGGCATACCCGAGCTACATTTAAAAGATTTCACGTTTAAGAACGGGTTCCGTACTGAAATGCACGAAAGCCTTAATGAAGAAATTTGAGAAACGACATGTTTTAGAAAAACATAAAAAAATAACTCTCGCTCAAGCATCTGTACATGTCCGTATCATTGTTGAATGACATATCTAGATACATACAGAATATTGATTAGACGAGAGACATGTCGTGAGAAGAATATTTTTGTTTTTGATGTTTTATATTTTTTATGGCTTTTTGAAATTTTCTGTATTTACAGTATAGATTTTAACAGGTATATATTTACAAAAATATTTACATGCGAAGCTGTTTGATATCAATCAATAAGATTCGAGAAGACTTTCTAACTCTTCGGGAGTTAGGCTTCGCATTCCAATTCGACGAACTAAGTTTTCAAACCGCTCTTTTGGGAGGGCCTTAGTAAATAGATCGGCGAGCTGGTATTCTGTCTTCACGAAAAATAATTCAACAGTACCCTCTTCAACGTGCTCTTTTATGAAGTGGTAGCGGACTCTAATATGCTTGGTCTTCGAGTGTTGCACTGGGTTGCACGAGATGGCTATGGCACTTTTTGAATCGCAATACAAAGGTATGCGGTTGAAAGAGAAACCATAATCTGTGAGTTGTGTTCTCATCCAAAGGACTTGAGCACAACACGCAGATAGAGACACATACTCGGCCTCTGCTGTTGATAAAGCAGTGCAATCTTGTTTTCTTGACGACCAGCCTACTAGCTTTTCTCCCAGAAATTGCGCTCCGCCTGATGTACTTTTTGCTGTAACTTGGCATCCAGCATGATCGGCATCTGAAAAGGCAATTAGTGTAAACTCCGAATCCTTCGGATACCAAAGTCCCATGTTAATGGTTCTTCGAAGGTATCGAAAGATCCGTTTAACCTCTTGGAGGTGAAGTTCGGTAGGCCTTGCCTGAAACCGTGTAAGTAAGCAAACAGCAAAATGAATATCTAGTCGGCTTGCAGTTAGGTACATGAGAGAACCAATCATGCTCTGATATTTCTTCGGATCCATGGGTTTCCTATATAGGTCAGCGGCAATTTTTGGTGAAGTGACCATTGGAGTACCAATAGAGTCACAATTGTCCATTCCATGCTTTTTCAAAATCTCAATTGTGTATTTAGCCTGATTAAGAAAAATTCCACGTGGGGATTGATGAATTTGTAAGCCTAAAAAGAATTTTAATTCACCCATCATGGACATTTCAAATTTTCTTTTCATGAGATTTGCAAAATGTTTTGAATGTGTCGGATTAGTGGACCCAAATATTATGTCGTCCACATAAATCTGAACAATCAAAATGTCATTTTTGTACTTTCTTGTAAACAAGGTTGGATCAATCGTTCCTTTGGTGAAATTATTTGACAACAAGAAAGATGATAACTCGTCATACCACGCCCGTGGGGCTTGTTTCAAACCATAGATTGCCTTCTTTAGCTTGTAGACGTATTCCGGATGATCTTTGTCAACGAAACCGTCTGGTTGACTCACATACACTTCTTCTTTCAGAGTTCCATTCAAGAAAGCTGTCTTGATGTCCATCTGATAAACTGTGATGTTCTTGTGAGCGGCATAAGCTAAGAAAATCCCGACTGCTTCAAGCCTTGCAACCGGTGCGAATGACTCTTCAAAATCTATCCCTTCTTCTTGTCTGTATCCCTTTGCCACCAGACGAGCTTTGTTGCGAATCACAGTCATTTCTTCATCCTTTTTTTTTCCATAACCACTTAAGATCAATGACTAGTTTGTCAATTGGTCTTGGAACTAAATCCCAGGTGTCATGGATTTGAAATTGAAGAAGTTCTTCCTGCATCGCTTCAATCCAGGCATTATCTGCCATTGCTTCCCGAATGTTCTTAGGTTCTATGAGACTGACTGAGCAGACATAGATGCACATGTCGCAATCGGTATGAAGTTGTTTTCTCGTCTGAATTGGTCTTGAGGGTTCACCAATAACCTGTTCAATCGGATGGTCTTTTGTCCACTGTAATGTTGAAGGGTACCTTGGACTGAATAACTACGTGTTAGTCGGTTCATGTAATCTGGAAGATGATTCACCAGATTCCGTTCCAAACGGGTTTTCAAAGACTTCATCGTCTAACACAGCATTATTTTGTTCTTGCTCATCAATTCTTGGTAGAACAATTTCAATGAATGGAGTTGCTGGAGTAAATGTAGATGATGTTGATGTTGAGGGAGGTGGTGTGCCAGCTTCGAATGTGGTGGATGCATCTGGATTTGGTGGAGGTGGTGGTGGGTGTTGATGTTGAGTGGATGCAGCGGAATGTTGGTTAGATGCATTTTTCGAAGCGCCACCATAGTATTCATCGTACATGAACTCAAAGAAATTATCCAGTTCTTGAGTTGTGGGTTGTTCGTCATGAATTGATTGAGCTCCTTGAGGTGCGAGTCCCGAACTGATATGTCCGGAAGTCATCGGGTTAAGCGCGGGTTCTAGAGCGAGTCTCTCAGAAGCCATTTGTGAAATTTCATCAAACTTCACATTCATCGTCTCCATGATCTTTTTCGTTCTCCTGTTATACACCCTGAATGCCCTTGAGTTTTCAGAATAACCAATGAAGATTCCAATATCACCTTTAGCCTTCAACTTTCCCAGATCTTCCCTGTCATTTGTTGGATAGCATAAAGCGCCAAATACATGAAGATAAGAAATATCCGGTTTTCGGTTGTTGACAAGTTCGTATGGGGTTTTATTGAATCTTGGATGGATTAGGGATCGGTTTTGAGTAAAACAAGCAGTAGAAACAGCATCCGCCCATAGGAATAACGGTGCACTGGAATAGATCAGCATAGTGCGAGCAGCTTCAACAAGGGTTCGATTCCTTCTTTCAACTACCCCATTCTGCTGTGGAGTTCTAACAGCTGATGTCTGGTGAGTAATACCAGTTTCTTCAAAGAATGTTCTTAACTCCTGATTGACAAATTCCGTGCCATTATCCGTTCTTACTATCCTAACTGAAGCTTGAAGAAGAACTTGAATCCGCTTCAGAAAGGTGATGATGGTGCTTGGTGCTTCATCTTTTGATCTCAAGAACTTTACCCATGTATATCTTGAATAGTCATCAACTATTACAAGAATATACTTCTTCCCATTTATGCTTTGAACTCTCATCGGGCCACATAAGTCCATGTGCAACAAATGTAACCTATCAACCGAACTAGGTACGGGTTTAGGTTTATATGTTGCTCTTTTGCTCTTTCCTTGCTCACATGATGGACATAGGTGTTCTTTGGTGTATTTGAATTTAGGAAGACCGAAGACGATGTCGTCTTTGGCAAGCTTATTGATCGTGTCAAAGTTCAGATGGGACAAACGTCTATGCCACAACCAGGATTTTGTTTCGCCTGCCCTGGTCATGAGACAAATAGGAGATGAAGAGGCCATTTGGTTTATGTCAATTGCATAGAGATTGGTGCCACGACCCCCAATTAAGAGATCATTCCCCACCAAATTCCTGACAAAACAAGTGTTTCTCCTAAAAGCAACCTCTAAATCAGCATCACAAAACTGCCCTACTGAGAACAGATTGTGTCCCAACCCTTCGACATAGTAAACCCGAGTGATTAAGTAGTTTCCAAACCGAAGATCTCCATAACCCAGAATAGCTGCAACATGATCATTCCCAAAACGTACGATCCCCATGAACTGCCACACAAAATTGATCAGCAGCTTCAGATTCCCGGTCATGTGCTTGGAGCAACCCGAGTCGACGATCCAAAGACAAATTTCAATGACCTGCAAAGAACAGAGGATTTTGTATATGGAAACCTTTTAACATTTGGTTCCTAGGGGTTAGATGAAGCGAAAAGTGTACCGCTTTTAGGGGGTCATTTAAGCCCTAAATCGTATTTATTTGATCAAATATTGCCCTAAATCGTTCCTTTTGTCATTTTAGGTACTTTGGAGAAGAAATCTGGAAAAGGAAGCATTTTGGACGTTTTTGGAGCATAAAAGTGAAGAAAACGACAAAGTCTCAAAATCGGCTGGAAAAGTACCTTTGACGGCGTCAAGTATTGCTCTTGACGGCGTCATGGCTTGGCAAAAGAGGTGGATATGAAAAATACACGTGATAAGCCAGAGAATTTTACAAAGGAATTCTGACGGCGTCACCCTTTAAGGTGATCAAGGCCATCACGGTTTAAGTTAAAGAGAGACGGCGTCAAGCCCATTTCTGACGGCGTCAACCTTTGATAAGCCAGAGCGGATTTTGGAGCATTAAAGAGGGACGGCGTCAAGAAGGCCATCCGGGAACCCTAGACACGGCGAGGTGACGGCGTCAAGATCTATAACGTGACGCCGTCAGCCCCTAAACTCTATATATAGTTTTGCAATTTTTTGTCATTGGGTGCAACTTTGTGAGGAGAAACCCTAAGACGAATTTCTGCCATTTTTAAGGGTTTTCATACCCTTGGATCTCCCATGTTTAATTGAAGATAAGTATTCATTTAATCAATCAATATGTCTATGTGTTGTTTGATTATATCGTGTTCTTGTCTTTTGATTAACATGCTAGGCTAGATTTATCTTGTGTTTGCTTAGATCTAATGAAACCTAACTATTGATTATTGGTTATTAGTGTGTTATTAATTGTATTGGATGATTGTTCATCGATGTTAGGCTTAAGAAAACTGGCTAACCTCCTATTCGGTAACTTGCTTGAACGTCTTAAGAATCATGAACCAATGCGTACTAAGGTTTTTATGGTTGTATTTAATGCATGAGCGAATTCTAGTGATCCCATGTTAGGAGCTTCTTAGCCGGCTCGACATAGGAGTGAAGTAGGAGCTTGTAGAGTTGGGGAAGTACGTACGCCACCCCACGATTGGTATTAAGGAATACACCCGTCATCCACGCAATTAATACACACTAATCAACCGGTAAAAGATAGTTAGGGAGTAAGGAAATCTAAGTAAACACATTTCTCTCCATATAAGTTTCACAACCTTTTCATTTTCAGTTATTTTATTTTATTTGCATTTGTAGTCATTTGGGTTAGTTGACTAGCAACTAATTCCGCCCACTCTTTCAAACCCGAGATTTTACTTGCTTTCATAAAAATATAAAAATACAAAAAAGAATCTTCTCTCACCCTTAGACCTATTAGAGTAGTTTTTCAATCCTAACGACACTATTCCCCTAGAGAACGATCAATCCCCCGGTACTTGCCACTTCACTATACTACATCGGTCAGGTACACTGCCTGGTGGGGATTGCAAGCCTCTTGAGATCCCTCGAGAGGTAAAACCTGTTGTAAGGTCGCAAAACCACGCATCAAGTTTTTGGCGCCGCTGCCGGGGAATAGTTATTGTTTAGGTTGAACTTTTATTTTATTAGGTCTACTCACTAGATTCCTTTCTAGTGAGATTTTTATTTTCTTTTTCTAGGTTTTCTTTAGTCTATCTTTTTTCTTCGTTTCTTTGTTCGTAACCATTACCATCCGACATCATGGAAGGTGGTAATATCCTTGATCCCAACAACCCACCACCACAACAACACCCACCTCCTAGAGCCCGTACCTTAGGAGACTACTCTCGTCCTAGCCACCATGGCTATCGAAACACCATTGAGCTCACTCAAGGAGCCAATGTCACACCCTTGCGATCCGACACCATCCGGTTGGTGCAAAGCGAATGCGCATTCCATGGACTTCGTTCTGAAGATCCTAATCAACATCTCAAGGACTTTCTCAAAATCGTTGATTCCATAGACCTTGATGTTGCCACTCGAGAGACGACCCGACTGTGTCTCTTTCAATTCTCTCTGCGGGACCAAGCTAGTCAATGGCTAGAGCGTCTACCCGCAGGATCCATTACCTCTTGGGATGATCTCACCACTCGCTTCCTTGCTCAGTTTTTCCCACCAGTAAAAACTACCAAGCTAAGGAATGATATCTTGATGTTCCAACAACGTCAAGGCGAAACCCTCTACGAGGCATGGACTTGATTCAAGGACTTACTCCAAAAAGTCCCTCACCATGGCATAGAACTTTGGCTCCAAGTCCAAATCTTCTATGACCATATCAATCTCTCCACGAGGCAAACCATTGACCAATCGGCCGGTGGTAAGCTACGTGATCTAAGTGCGGAACAATCATGGGCTCTCCTAGAAGATCTTGCTCTTTATGACAACGAAAGTTGGAGTGATCCCCGTGATTTGAATAAAACGGTCAAGGCAATATCTTTGCCTTCGAACAATTCAAGCACTTCCGACCGTAGGATCATAGAACTTGAAGAACAAGTCAAGTTTCTTATGAAATCCTACGAGGCTCCTAAACCTTCAAGCCAAGTGAACAAAATCACTTCTTCATGTGAATTATGTAGTGGTCCCCACGACACTCGTGATTGCATGGAACTCCCCGAACAAGCTTTTGCGGACTACGCATCCTCGCATACCGACGGAGCGGGAGACAAGTGGTACACTTTCAAACCCGAGCCAAACCCCTACGGTGATTCATACAACCCCTCATGGAAAAATCACCCAAACCTTAGGTGGAAACAAAACCAAAACGCACAACAAACCAATTCTTCCAACCCACCTAATCGTTTCCAATCAAGCGGTTCCAACTCGAACCGTACTTTCAACAACAATCCTTCCAGCAATGGTAGTACCAATAACTTTGAAGGATTGATGTCTCAATTTATGGCATCTCAAGAAGCTCGTTTGGCCAAGTTTGAAGCCGATTTCAAACAAAAACAAAGCGAGATGACCAATAAGATTGACACTTTGTTGAAAGCCCTCAATGACCGAGAAATGGAAGCACTCCCTAGCAACACAGTCAAGAACCCGAAACTAAACGTCAACGCTATCTCGTCGGTTTCGTCTCCTAGTTCTTGTCCACAATATTATTCGGTCAATTCCATGAGCTCGTGTTTCAAACAAACCCAAGTCGTTCAAAATGACCAAGAAGTTATGATATCCAAATTGGTCAACAACATAGTTGAAACACCTCCCACTCAAAACCTTGACAATGAATTCAAGGAGCTCCACCTTGAAATTCCGGTTATTGATGTGTTGGATAAGAAGAAGCTCAAGTTAGGCGAAAAAGGGACCGCCTTCGTTCAAAACAAGCTACCTAAGAAATTAGATGATCCGGGCTTATTTGTTCTACCTTGCAAGATCGGTAATTCGGAGGCTTATGACACATTAGCCGATCTTGGATCAAGCCTTAACCTACTTCCGTTACCTCTCTACACCTCTCTAAAACTAGGAAAACTTGAAGAAACCGAGGTGATAATAGGCTTAGCGGATGGAAGTGTTGCTTACCCAGTTGGAGTAGTCAAAGACGTGTTAGTACACATTGGAAAACTAACCATTTTAGCCGATTTCCACGTCCTTGACATGGTTAGCGACCCTACATGCCCCTTGTTGATAGGTAGAGGATTTTTAGCGACCGCTAGTGCTATGATTGATTGTAAGGAATCTAAGATAGCGGTAGGAGAAGGTGATACTTGGTCAGTCTATGATGTGAAGAAACATGCCTATGATACTAGTGAGGAACAAACACCCCATTGGTTAGAATTAAATAGGAGACCATCTAGATATGGACCGTGGATCGATAGAGACTTCATAGGACCCCAACGCCCATTTTACCTAGAAGAGGACTTTGTGAACCGAACACATGCGGTAGAGCAACTCTTGGCTAGGGACACCGAATTGGATCCATTTGAAGACCCTCTAGTTTTTAGGAAGATGATTGAGTTCCTAGGAGTTTTGCCAATTAACCTAGGGATGAATAAGTGGACTTGTGAGGACGATGATCATAAGTGGGAATGGGACAAACCACCCAAAGATGGAGATGGGTCATGGCATATTAGGATGACATTGTATGACCCGGATGGAGAGAAGTTTGAAAAGATATATTGTACTAAGCGGACCAATAGGAAACTTCAATCCAAGCTTAACCCTAAAGACGTCCTCGATGACGAGCTCACTTACATAGGGTAGAAGGACTTTGAGTCTAGCTACAAGACTCGTTAATAAAGAAAAGCGCTTCTTGGGAGGCAACCCAAGCTTTATTTGCTTTTTGTGTGTTTATTTATTTATTTGTTTGTTTGATTTTATTTGTTTCCGTATGTGTGTTTAATTTTTATTATTATTGATTCATGTTCAAAACTAAATTGTGAAAATGCTTTATCTTGTTTTTAACTTCGTCTTAACTACATATAAAGGTATTTTGCAAAAGATAAGTGTAAGGGAAATCCAAATCGGTTTATTAGAACACAAATGAACATGAATCGTAATAATATTAAATTAACATACATATTAGTATTTGTTTGAGTCAAATGCTTGTATCGAGTCATAATGATGTTTTGCAGGAATTCCAGGAAGTAAGGTATAGGTTTTTCCAGAAATTTTCCGGAAACTTAACATGAGAATTCTGTCAGATCATTTCTGACGGCGTCAGGATTTACAACCAGACGGCGTCAGGTGTTAATTTTCTGAAATTTTTGAAAGTTTTGTTTTCATAAAAAGTTTTTATTAAATCTCTAACTTATAATCTCCAGGAATCTGCAAAATTATCATTCCACAAGCATTATATCCTTATATATAGATTTATCCCGCCGATGTTATGCAGGTTTTTGTGTTTGTTTTCTCAGGTTAAACAGGTTATTTTGGACAAGGAGATGTATGTGGAATCAAGCTTTTGGCGATGCTTTAGTCTTGGAGCTTCTACATTCTCTTGGAAGAAGATCTAACCATGTTACCTCTTTATCCACCGAGCGAATCAGGGGAGTATTTGATTTCATTCTTTTACCTTATTTACTTTTACATCTTGTTATTTGAACATTGGGGACAATGTTCATCTTAAGTGTAAGGGGGGTAAAATACGATACTTTAGAGAATGCTATTACGCTTGATTTTTGCTTGTTTAATGGTAGATGTGCAATAAAACTGAGATAAATACCTGTTAGGGCAATTTTAGTGCCAAATTTAAAATTTTTTACAACATTTAGGAGTAAAACTTTGATCTTAATGAGCGTCTCATGGATAGGAGTTATATGACTAGCACAAAAACCGTAACACTAAAAAATTTTCCACCCCCAAATATGTGAGGTTCGCCCCTAGAATTGGTAGGAAAAGCATTTATGCTATGATGTGTGTACCGGTAGCACTTAGATTCTAGAACTTGCGTTAGGACCATTCCGAGGCCACAAGTGAGACTACATTCGTGTAGTTAGATTTACTACATGATAAGAGGCATTAGGATTAACCCATTGTTTTACACCTGTGTTTTTGTTATAATTACTTTGGCTACATTTGTCAAGTAATTCTCCCACACCCTTTACGTTGTACTCATTTTTAGTACACGATACCCCTAGTACACCCCTCAGAGCCTATCTTTTCGTTTCGACCTTTAAGCATTTTACTTAAAGGAAGAATTTGTTACACCCCACTTAAATGTACACCCAAATCGCCTTAGCCTACCTTGTATGCACTCATTTTTTAGTGCATTATTGTGACAACATTTGTTTAAACCCCAAGTTAATTATCTAATTGATTACATGGTTGCTAAGTCGAGTCATATCCTTGTACATATTGTTTTGGGATGATTGGGACTCATGGGTAAAGTACTAGTGTAATGGAGTAATGGGGAAGAACAACATTATTACCCCCATATGTGCTAAATATTTTAAAAGTACTCCAAGTGTTTCGATTATCTTAATTCGAGTCATTAGAATAGTAATTGTAAAGTTATGTAAAAGTTCAAGTGTAAGGGGAGAACCGAGGCCCCTATGATGTATTATTTTGGATGGTAGGGCATGAGTGTATGAAAAAAAAAAAAAAAAAAAAAAAAAGAAAAAAAAAATCAAGAAAAATACGAAAAAATGAGAAAAAGAAAAGTAGAAAAAACATACGGACTACCATCCCGTTTCATTTTATATTTATTTTATGTTTTTGTTATTTTGTTTTTAGCTTAAGTCGAGTCTAGTCTTGGCTTAGCAACGCCATATTGTACATGTAATTAATCAAGATCTTTAACTCGCCACCAGTAAAATATCCCTTATCCAACAAAACCGTGTTTATCATATCCCTACACCTCACGTTATAACCCATGTAAAAGCCCTCTTTGATAGTTTATCTTAGGTGCTTACGCCTAGTGGAGAAGGTTTTCGATCCTTTCCCAAGCCTATGGTAATCTATTTGCTATGACAGGTAGTGAGAGATATTATCCGTTTTCATTTATGAGATATACTTTGATGACACCTGAGAGATGTGATTATCTAAACACTACTTGTGAGGTGCTAGTTTGTAATCTCCGTGCTTATTATGATTAAAGTGGAACGACTATTTATTGTAATTACTTTTATATTAGCATTAAATGACCCCTAACTTGTATTTTGATTAGAATAAAAGCGCATTTGCTTGAGGACAAGCAAATCTCAAGTGTAAGGGTATTTGATGAAGCGAAAAGTGTACCGCTTTTAGGGGGTCATTTAAGCCCTAAATCGTATTTATTTGATCAAATATTGCCCTAAATCGTTCCTTTTGTCATTTTAGGTACTTTAGAGAAGAAATCTGGAAAAGGAAGCATTTTGGTCGTTTTTGGAGCATAAAAGTGAAGAAAACGACAAAGTCTCAAAATCGGCTGGAAAAGTACCTTTGACGGCGTCAGGTATTGCTCTTGACGGCGTCATGGCTTGGCAAAAGAGGTGGATATGAAAAATACACGTGATAAGCCAGAGAATTTTACAAAGGAATTCTGACGGCGTCACCCTTTAAGGTGATCAAGGCCATCACGGTTTAAGTTAAAGAGAGAAGGCGTCAAGCTCATTTCTGACGGCGTCAACCTTTGATAAGCCAGAGCGGATTTTGGAGCACTAAAGAGGGACGGCGTCAGGAAGACCATCCGGGAACCCTATACACGGCGAGGTGACGGCGTCAAGATCTATAACGTGACGCCGTCAGCCCCTAAACTCTATATATAGTTTTGCAATTTTTTGTCATTGTGTGCAACTTTGTGAGGAGAAACCCTAAGACGAATTTCTGCCATTTTTAAGGGTTTTCATACCCTTGGATCTCCCATGTTTAATTGAAGATAAGTATTCATTTAATCAATCAATATGTCTATGTGTTGTTTGATTATATCTTGTTCTTGTCTTTTAATTAACATGCTAGGCTAGATTTATCTTGTGTTTGCTTAGATCTAATGAAACCTAACTATTGATTATTGGTTATTAGTGTGTTATTAATTGTATTGGATGATTGTTTATCGATGTTAGGCTTAAGAAAACTGGCTAACCTCCTATTCGGTAACTTGCTTGAACGTCTTAAGAAACATGAACCAATGCGTACTAAGGTTTTTATGGTTGTATTTAATGCATGAGCGAATTCTAGTGATCCCATGTTAGGAGCTTCTTAGCCGGCTCGACATAGGAGTGAAGTAGGAGCTTGTAGAGTTGGGGAAGTACGTACGCCACCCCACGATTAGTATTAAGGAATACACCCGTCATCCACGCAATTAATACACACTAATCAACCGGTAAAAGTGATGCGTGGTTTTGCGACCTTACAACAGGTTTTACCTCTCGAGGGATCTCAAGAGGCTTACAACCCCACCAGGCAGTGTACCTGACCGATGTAGTATAGTGTAGTGGTAAGTACGGGGGATTGATCATTCTCCACAGGGAATAGTGTTCGTTAGGTATGAATGTTGATCCCAGTTGAGCTTCACGATCTTATTAATTACTTTAGATAAATCTAAGGTAATCGGTATAGAAACTGATCTTGAGTTGTATATCAAATATTATGCGGAAACTAATATTTGATCTTAAGAAGAATAAACACAAACAAATTCTCAAACAACACTTCAATATATTAATACGATTGCTCTGAATAGCAATAGGGTTACAAGAAACCTTGAAGTGTAAAACAATACGTATGCTAAGATAATCAATCAATCGATATCTAACTCTAACCCTAGAACCTCCTTTTATAGCGTAAGGAGTCCTAGTCGGTTTACAAGACTTCCTATACAAGAAAAATATTCATACGTATCTTTTCTATACTTATCTTAACATACTTTACATAATTAATAAGCAGCAGAGTAATCCTTCTAGCAGCAGAGTCCTCGTGAGCTAGCAACAGAGTTACAATATGCCTATTATACCAAAACAGCAGAGTTATCAAACCAGCAGAGTTCTTGTGCTAATCAGCAGAGTCACATAACTATCCAGCAGAGTTATGTTTTCTCGAATCAGCAGCATTTTAGACCCAACAATCCTCCCCTAAACTTGATATTTTTCATCAAAAATCATCAAGTTTCCTTCAATCCAAATAACCACCAGGAGGATGCTTCCAAACACCTTACTGTTTTGAAACTTGTGATACCAGCAACTTCTTATACTTCTCAATCAGTTCTTTTGCTTGATGATCTGCATCAAATGGTCTTTGAAGTGTCAACTTACCAGGTTGCAACATTTGATACAGAATAGATGTACTGTTATTGATAACATAATCCTTCTCCACAAGCATATATACAGTCACACCTATGCATGATAAAACATGAACTCCACAACTTTGATATAAGTACCATTTCTGAACTGTAGAGCTCAGTAACTTCTTCCATTCAATACTTCTTTCATCTGGTTCAAACATGTTCTTCAAGTAGTAATAATTTAGTCTCTCATACACTATCTCTGGTCTAGTATCTCCATACTTCATCTTGTACAAATTCCAGAGTTGAGTAATATCATCTCTATCCATGTAGTGCAACATCTGAGAAAAACTAATATATCCCACACTTGAACCATTTGATCTCTTTATAATCCAGCATACTTGACTATCAGCTAAAACATCATGTGAATATGAAATAATTGGATACTTGATTGATAAAGGAACTTCATTGAGTAACTCAGGTTCCTCTTGAGTGTCATGAACTGTAAGATCCATAATCTCTTTCATATCAACATCAGTCACTTTGTCAATATCATGCTCATCATTCACTTCTTCTTTCTCTGACTCACTATCACTCATCACTACAGATTGAGTTCTTCTCCTCTTCCTACTCACCTGCTTTACTCTCCTTCTATACCTCTTTGTACCAGCAGAAGATTCAGTCATTTCTTCAGCTTCAACAACAACTTCCTTCTCCTTCTCAACATCAGGTACAATTGGTTTTGAAACACTTCCACTCCCAGATGCTTTCAGATTTTCAGATCCCATAACTTCTAGATTTTTCTTCTTTTCAGAAACTTTTCTTGGATTAAGCTTAGCATAAGTTTCATAAAATTCTTTTTCAATTAAGTGATCTGCCTTACCTTTAAAATCCTTCATCTGATAGTTTCTAGCATTCTTCAAATAGTACTTCATGTCTTTAACCAATGCTTTCCTTGAAACTGACTTTGGTTTATAACCATGCTTCTGTGCTTCTTTAATCCTTAAAATCAGCTCTTCCCACTTAGTCAATCCATTCTTTCTAAGTATGAACTCAACAAGCTCTTTTGTCTTTTCAGCTCCATCCAACTGCTCATCATTTGATATCAACCTTGCTTCACCTCTTATAATCATATCAGAATCAATGAAATACTGCAATTGTTCATCTAATTCTTCTTGATTAACTTCTTCAAATGCATTGCTTTCCATAAGTTCAGAATGATTTCTTTCTTCACTAGCTGCAACACTTCTTGCATATTCTTCATCCTTAGCAATTTGAGCTTGTTCATCAGCCAACTTTTTCTTTCTTTCAAGTTCTTCAGCAGATTCAGCAGCAGGTTGTTGTTGTGTTTGTGTGAATGTTTTAGTTTCTTTATGCATGTTCAGCAGCACTTGAGCTAAGGTCATCTGATCATCATCTGAATCAGCAGAGTCTTTTACTCCAGCACTCTTCTCAATATCATCAGCAGAAACTTTTAACCCATCAGCAGAGTGTCCTGCATCAGCAGAGTCAACCTTTCCACTCTCATTACCAACATTTTCAACAAAATCCTTTTCAACCTCCCCTGAACCTGTCACATCCTCTTGATCCTTATCATTTACCACAGCCTCTTGTTCATTCCTCCCCTGTTTGGAAGCATCCTCTTCCAAACTTGGTTTGGACCTCTTCTTGAGCCTCCCTCAAGGTGTGCAACCCTTAGCTTAAGCCTCCTAATTTCAGCACCTTGAGTAGCTCTGACTGTCTTTAACTCCTTTCTTAGATCCAGGACCTCCTTTGACAATTTTGTACAATTTTCCGTCAATTCTTTCAATTGTTTCATGATATCCTCACAACTTCGGTCTGTGTAACCTGACCCGAGAGGTTGATCATTGGAATTGACATTTTGTACAGGTGTTTTAGCCGTCAAATCATCAGTTTCAAGTTCAATGCTAGCATCAACACTTCGACCTGTGTGACCTGGTCCGAGAGGTGTATCATTTGCAATGTCAATATGTACATCAGTGTCCATCAATTCAATATGTTCATCTCTGTCCTCATCACTTCGAGATGTGTTACCTTCTCCGAGAGGTGAATCTTGGGACACAAACTCAGTCTCATCCCTAGGATGAACATCTGAGCCCCCCATAGAAGCCATGTGGCTGGGGTTACCACCAGTTGTGTCAGGTTCCTGAGAACCTTCTACAAATGATGTTGCCATGGTTGAGGTCTTAATAATGTTGACACTGTCCTGTTCAACTACTAAGTTGGAAACAGTAGTGCCAGCCTCTTCCATCATGATACCTCCAACACCTGTATCAGCCTCATCTACTACCATACTGACATTGGCCTGAGGTTGCACAATGCCCTCTTGGGAATTCCTAGGTGATTGGGTGTTTTGGGTTTCATGTGACACAGATTCATTCAAACTTGTTGATGAGGATGTGTGATGGGAAGCTGTGGGTGTTCCAGCTTCTTCATCCTCATTTACAGCAGCCACTACATTCAAGATGTGCTCAGTTAAGGGAGTTATAACACCAGAAAATCCTTTCCCATTCTTCTTTAAAAATGCAAACATCTTGATGGCCATTCTACTACAGGGCTCAACATGTACATGCCTCAATGGTTCCCTCAGCTGTCTGTTTATTATAAGTTGTAGAAACCTTGGGTACAAATAAAACTTCTTTTTAACAAACTTTTTCAACCCCTCAAATATCATACCAGAAAAATCAAAGGGCTGCCCTGTAGCTAAACATACCAAAGCCATAGCTTGAGAAGCACTAAACTCATTCCATCCACCTATTTTGGGAAACAAGCAGTGTTGTAGAGTATGCAGTAAAAACTTCCAATGTGGACAGAGACGACCTTTCAATAATGTACTACCAGCCGCAGGTCTCTCATATCCAAAAGTCTCAAGCTCAGTCATAACTACTTCTGGGGTAATAGTAGGGGGTGTTGGGGTGCCTGATAAGCGTAAACTTCTCTTAATTGTGGTTTCACTAACTACAATATTCTCCCCATCTACACTACCTACCAATCGTTCCTCACCATCTAATACATCCAACTTAACAGTTGACCAAAATTGCTTCATATGAGATGTATAAATGGTAGGATCAGCTGTTAACGCATACCTTAACTTCGAAGCACTCAGGAAATCCATAACCTCATAAAATCCATCAGCGGCAGTAACCTTACTGAGAAATGCTATCTGATTGTGTTCTTCCGGAAACGTTCTTTGAGCCATTTGATTTGGGGGTTTTGGGTGAAATTAAATGAATTGATGTTCTTGGGTGAAGGTTGAATGTAATTTTGAGCAATTGAAATGTAATGAGATCAAATTGGTGAAAGATACCGTTTTGATCTAATTAGGTTTAAGAACGCGCCAAAAGTTTCAGTTTGACCCTTCAACTTTCAAACTCATCAGCAGAGTTATGAAAGTGTTGACCTAAAGTCAACATTCCCAAAAATTTTAAAATCACCTCCTTAAATACAATACCAACCCCACATTTAACTCCATAAATCCTTAATCACTAAATCAAATCCCCAATTCACAACCCTAACTCAATAACAATCCAACATGAGTTCTTCAAAAACGCCAATCATCGAAATATCTTCAGATTCATCATCTGATGAATCACAAGGTTGGGCTAGTTACTTTCCTAAGAATGCATCCACATCGCAACAAAAAGGAAAAGCAATCAAGGAAGAATCATACTCCGATCCACTCCCATCAACACCATCGTCATTCGAAGATTCAAGCGATGAAGAAACAGCAAATTGGCCTGGGAAACAGCAAGGTTGGCCGAAATCAATGACCTATTATCAAGGGGCCTGGGAAATCATCCCTCCAAAACATCCAATAACCGCTGAACTTCAGAGACAAATGGAGAAAGCCGCAGCCGACTTTGCAAAGAGTGTCCACATTCCACATCCAAAGCCAAGTCCGGTTGAGAAGAAACCCTCTGTGCCAAAGAAGAAGACCCAGCAGAAGAAAGCAGCTCCCTCTACCAGTCAGCAGCAAAATCCACCACCACGTTCAGTGGTACTTGCACTCCCCTGCCCAAGGGTGTTTGAAGCCATGGGCACCAGGGGACCGCGTAGCAAGGTCATGCCAGAATTTGCTAAGATGTAGGTTGTGAATCTATGTAGCTTGTTGTCTTTTGATGTTTCTTTTGAATGATGGTTGTAAGAAAACTTGCTCTGTACTTTGCTTATGGAATGAATGAACCTTTTAATTTTCCTTGTATTACTTGAGTATTTGTATATGTATCTGCAAAAGGTTAGTAGCAAACAACAAACACAAGCAAGAATATTCCAAAAACAGCAGCAAAGTACCATAGCAACAGACAACTAAACAACTTAACAAACAGCAAATTTTGACTTAACAAACAGCACAAATCCTTACAAAACTTACAAAAACATACAGAGATAAGAGGTTTAAGATTTAAAGATTGATCATACCAATACTAGCAACTAAAAATTGAAACCTACTTATGTCAAAACTTTTGGTAAGTAGATCAGCAACATTATTGTCAGTATGTATTTTAACCACTTGAATAAGCTTTTTCTCATAACAATCTCTAATAAAATGATGTCTTATCTCTATGTGTTTTGTTTTAGAATGAAAAACAGGATTTTTGATAATACACATTGTGCTGTTGTTGTCAATGAAAATCTTTGTGTTCATAAAATTGTACCCATAATCCAGCAATTGGTTCTGAATCCAGAGCACTTGTCCACAGCAGCTAGAAGCAGCAACATACTCTGCTTCAGTTGTCGAATTAGCCACCACCGTTTGTTTCTTACATTGCCAAGAGATCAGTCTATGTCCAAGGTACTGACAACCCCCAGTGGTTGACTTTCTATCCAAAGTAGCACCAGCATAGTCACTATCTGAGTATGCTATCAAGTCAAATGGTGAATTATTAGGATACCAAAGACCCAATTTTGGTTGACCCTTTAGGTACCTAAAAATTCGTTTGACTACTTCCAAGTGTGAAACTTTTGGGGATACTTGGAATCTAGCACAAGCACACACAGAAAACATGATATCTGGCCTTGAAGCAGTCAGATACATCAATGAGCCAATCATTGATCTGTACAGATGCACATCAACCTCTACTCCATCTTCATCTTTGAGCAAAGGCTTGTTCTTATCCATGGGTGTCTTTGCTGCCTTCACATCCTTGAAACCAAATTTCTTTAACATATCAGCCACATACTTGTCTTGGCTAATGAAAATCCCATCTGACTTCTGCTTAACTTGTAATCCTAGAAAGAAAGTCAGTTCTCCCATAGAACTCATCTCAAACCTGCTGTGCATAAGCTTCTCAAATCCTTCACATAACACCTTATTTGTAGACCCAAAAATGATATCATCTACATAAACCTGAACAAGTAGGATATCCTTTTTGTCTTTCTTAATGAACAATGTTTTATCAATGGTTCCTCTGCTAAAACCATTATTCAACAAATACTGAGATAAGGTGTCATACCAAGCTCTAGGAGCTTGATGTAGTCCATACAATGCTTTCTTCACTTTGTAGACCCTATCAGGATACTTAGGATCTTCAAACCCAGGTGGTTGCATAACATAAACCTCTTCAGGTATCTTTCCATACAAGAAAGCACTTTTCACATCCATTTGATACACAGGAAAATTCTTGTATGAGGCATATGCCAAGAAAAGTCTGATAGCCTCCAGTCTTGCAACTGGAGCAAATACCTCATCATAGTCTATCCCTTCTTCCTGAGTGTATCCCTGAGCCACCAATCTAGCCTTGTTTCTGATAACAATGCCTCTTTCATCTCTTTTACATCTGAACACCCATTTTGTACCAATTGCCCTTTTTCCATTAGGCAAATCAACTAATGTCCAGACCTCCTGAAGCTTGAACTGCAGCAACTCCTCTTGCATAGCTTCAACCCAACTTTCATCTTTCAAAGCCTTGTGAATGGTCTTGGGTTCTTCTTGAGATAAGAAACAGGAAAACATGCAATTCTATAAATCCTTGTGGCTATTCCTCTTCTTAAGTGTTTGGGCAAACAATCCCTGATCAAGCAAATCACTCAACCCTTTTGACTTACTTCTAGTCTGAACAGCAGAGTGAACATCACCAATTATCTGATCCTTTGGATGATTCTTGTGGATTCTGGTTGTAGGAGTGGGACTAACAGGTATATCAGTCTCCAAGTTTGATAAATCACCTTCAGCACCAAAAACATCAACAACTTCATCATCAGTATCCACATACACTTCTTCTAATTCAGGCATCTCATCAGCAGAATCATCATCAGAATCACCATTTTTATCAGTAGAGTCTTTGAGTTCAGCAGCAGAGTTACCAAGCTGAACAGCAGAGTGTTTTGCCTTAACAGCAGAGTGCTTTGGCTTAACAGCAGAGTGTTTTGACTTGGGAGCAGAGTTAAGAGAACTGCTGCTTGGTGTATTCCCTTGAATTCCATCAACTTGTGACTCTAAACTTCTTTCCTTATCATCATTCATGTCATCATGAGAAGGTTCATCAACACCTTCCACATCAACCTTTGGTACTTCTTTGTGAACAGCAGCATCATCTGAACTTTTTCCTTCTTTAGGAGTGAAATACTGATCAAACGTGCTCCTTTCAATCAAAACAAACTCCTCTGCAGTGTCATCCTTCTTTTCTTGTGTACCTGCATTGGGGTTAGTTTGTGTACCTGCAGACATGTTAGTGGTACCTGCAAGGACTGGTTGATAATTCATGCTCTTGGTTAAAGAATCAATATCAAACATCCACTCAGGACCTTTTCCATCAACATTAGGTGTGGTTTCTCTAATTCTAACATGCAAATTTTCCACCACATGCCCAGTTCTTTGATTGAAAACCCTAAAAGCCTTACTTTCAGTAGAGTATCCAACAAAGTAACCTATGTCTGCTTTTTCACTGAACTTGCCTAAGTGGTCAATGGTGTTTAAGATAGTGACAGGACACCCAAATGGTCTAAAGAAATCTATCAGTGGTTTCCTACCATGCAATAACTCATAAGGGGTCTTATTGTGAGGTTTGACTATCTTAGTTCTATTTTGCACATAACAAGCAGTGTTGACTGCTTCAGCCCAAAAGATAGTGGGTAACTTAGACTCTGACAACATAGTCCTAGCAGCCTCAATTAATGTTCTATTTCTCCTCTCAGCCACACCATTTTGCTGAGGAGTTCTAGCCACACTGAATTGTCTAGTTATCCCTTTTTCCTCACAGAACTGATTCATCACTTGATTCTTAAATTCAGTTCCATTGTCACATCTGATGATCTTAACCTTGTGATTAAATAGGTTTTCTATCCTTGTTATAAAAGCCTTAAGAATGCCAGCTGTCTCATTCTTAGTTGCTAAAAAGAATACCCAAGTAAACCTACTGAAATCATCAGTGACCACTAAGCCATACATCTTTTTATTCAGACTATGCACATAAGTAGGTCCAAATAAGTCCATGTGTAACATAAACAAAGGTTCAGTTATAGAATTCACCAATTTGGACTTACAAGATGCTCTATGTTGCTTTCCCATTTGGCAAGCAACACAGACTTCAGGATTCTCAAAGACCTTTGAAGGCAATCCTCTGACCAAGTTCCCTTTCACAAGCTTGTTGATAGCCTTGTAGTTCAAATGTCCCAGCCTTCTGTGCCATAGTTTGGATTCATCAACAGTGGCTTTGGCAAACAGACAAGTCAAATCTCTTTTGGGAATAATATTCTTTATATCCACACTGTATATATTGTCATGTCTAGGGACTTTAAGAAGAACCAATTTATCATCAGGTATCTTATAGTCAGGAGACAAGACAAGACACTCAGTATCGGTAAAAAGAACAAAATTCTTCCTGTCACACATTTGTGAGACACTAAAAAGATTGAACTTGAGACCATTCACCAAATACACTTTTTCAAAATCCAATTTTCCAGTTCTGATTATGCCTTTTCCAACAATTTTTCCACCTTTAGGGTCATTCCCAAAGGCCACATAACCACCATCCAAAGCTTCAAAATTCTCCAAGTTGCTTTGGTCTCCAGTCATATGTGAAGAGCATCCACTATCAAAAATACATTTGTCCTTTAGCTCCTTTTGTAGATTGCCCTGCACATAAAGTAAGAGAATTAGTTTCTCTTGGGGACCCAAGCCATTACTGACTTGGATCTACCTTGTGCATCAAAGTAGTCAAATTTCTTCAACTGCATTGGTGCACTGCTGTGTCTGAGAACATGATCTAAAACTTTAACTTTTGGTTTCCAGACCCAGCAAGCTGAGGCTTTAACAGCATAAAAATGATTGCCTACAACAGTATCAGTAACAACTTTAGGCAAAACAGCAGAGTCTGCCTTAACAGCAGAGTTTGCCTTTTCAGCAGAATCAACTTTTTCCTTCTTTATGGGCACTGT
This sequence comes from Artemisia tridentata subsp. tridentata, assembly GCA_021014915.2. NCBI lineage: Eukaryota > Viridiplantae > Streptophyta > Magnoliopsida > Asterales > Asteraceae > Artemisia > Artemisia tridentata. The sequence continues at coordinate 155,379,591 of CP139503.1, read as the reverse complement.
TGATGCAATTGGAGAGATAACTCTAGAAGTACCATCTCTCATCAAAACTTCCCTAGGAACCATATTTCTTTTGGGGTGAGGGTGAGTCTTTCTAGCAGAGTTTCTATGGTTCACCCTAGTGTACTGGTTCCAAGCTGGTTTCTTATAGCACTCATCTTGCAAATGTTCAAAGCTACCACAGCAATAACATGCCTTCTTAAGTAATTGAAAGTCAGTACCTAATTTATGTGAAACTAGGTTGTTCCAATTTCTCTGGTTTCCCCTAGGCAAGTTATTTGTTCTTTTTGGATATACTCTAGGTGTTTTTTCAAACTCAGCCATCTTCCTAGAGATACCTTTACCAAACCTAGGCTTAACAAAATTAACCCTTTTAGCCCTAGGTACTTTTGATTCAACAACAGTAGGAATTTCTTCCTTTTTGTTCTTAAGGGTTGAATCAGATTCCACTTCATCATCATCACTGTCAGACACCCAATCTTCAATAAGGGGTGCTTCATCATACTTCTTTACCTCAACCTTAGGTGACTCTATTTCTTTTTCATTAGTTTCAACAACAGGTTTACTAATTTCACCTACAGGTTTAGCCCCAGACTCAGAGATGAAAGTTAGTGTCCTAGTAGGAGGGGCATTGACACTAAGCTTTGTAGGGTGTGCAACAGCATTATATCCTATACCATTAAAGTGTCTTCCTAATGGTTTACTGAGAATATCAGTGGCAAATTGTTGTTTTTCCACCCTAACAATGTGTTTTTCAGATTCACTCATAGCTAAGTCTCTAGCCTGTTCAGCCTCTCCTACTTTTTCCTTAAGAACCTTAATCTCATCATCTTTCAAGATAATTTCATTTTTCAAGACAGTGATCTGATCAAGGTATTCAATTTCAGCCTTTTTATAAAATTCTAATTTCTCTTCTAAGTTCTTTAAACCATATGCATAACTAAGATTATCTAGCTTAATTGTATCATTTTCCTTTTTAAGGTTTCCATAGCTAGACTCAAGCATCTCAATTTTATCAGAACATGATTTAAAAGAACAAGTTGAATCATTGGATACCTCTGAGTCTGATCCATAAGAAGAATAGGCCATGAGAGCAAAGTGTTGTACTTCAGATTCCTCTTCAGCTATCAATGCACAATTTGGACCATCCTCAGCAAGATCACTCCAATCAAAATCACCTAACCCATCACATGATACCATAGCAGTAGTGGAATTTGGCTCTTCATCAGCAGACTTCTTGAAATTCTCATTACTTCTTTTTGGTGCTTTGCATTCTCTTGCAAAGTGTCCCTTCTTTCTGCAGTTAAAACATTCAGCCTTTGACTTATCAAATCCCACACTTTTGTTCCTTCTGAACTTCATCTCTTTACCAGTTCTCTTAAGAAACCTTCTTGCCCTCATAGTAAGCATTGCAAACTGCCATTGCATATCAATTTCCTCAACATCATCAGGATCAAGTTCATCCAGATCTTGAGGCATGACTGAAGTACTTGTAGTAAGTTCAGCCAAATAAGCACAAATTGCAGCATCACTGATAGTGTTGGTGTTAGTGGAGTCAGCAGCAGAGACATGTGAACCAACAGCAGGAGCAAAAGCACCAGCAGCAGAGTGCTGTTCTTGATGTCTATCAGTAGTCTTGTTGCTTGAGGAAACAAAAGCAAGATTATTTGTGGTAGATGATGAACTTGACAATCCTTTAACTTCAGATTCATACACCTTCAAGTTGTTATACAGATCATCCAATGTCATAGTATCAAAATCTTCCTTATGTCTCCAAACCACTGTATGAGTGTTCCATTCAGAAGAGAGACTTCTCAGAAACTTTAGATTGACATCCTCTTGAGATGGCTCAATCTTCAACAGAGCCATCTGACTGGTTAGCTTATGAAGTCGATCATAAGTTCCTTCAATGTCCTCAGAACTTGAAGCAGTGAAAGTTTCAAACTGATGCTTCAGTAGATTCTTTCTTGATTTCTTTGTAGCTTCATTCCCACCAAATCGAAGTTCGATTGCTTCCCATAACTCCTTAGCAGACTCAATATGATTAAAGCTCAATTGATAATCATTAGGTATTCCCATCATGAGAATACTGTGAGCCTTAACCTCCAATCTTCTCTGTGCTTTCTCCTCACTTGTCTTGAGAGTCAAGACTAATCCAGTAGCAGTCTTGGTTTGCACAGTGTCTCCATGAACAATAACTTCCCAAAGTGAGTAATCAACCATTCTTATGTACTGTTGAATCCTCATCTTCCAGATCTCATACTCTCCAGGCTTGAGCATGGGAACCCTTGATGCAGTAACCATGTGTGTAGAGTCGGAGTCCATTGCTTACAGTGATGATTAGCAAATCTTGTATTCAGAAATTCTTCTTGGTACCAGTTTCTAGATCACAAGCTCTGATACCACTTGTTGATCCCAGTTGAGCTTCACGATCTTATTAATTACTTTAGATAAATCTAAGGTAATCGGTATAGAAACTGATCTTGAGTTGTATATCAAATATTATGCGGAAACTAATATTTGATCTTAAGAAGAATAAACACAAACAAATTCTCAAACAACACTTCAATATATTAATACGATTGCTCTGAATAGCAATAGGGTTACAAGAAACCTTGAAGTGTAAAACAATACGTATGCTAAGATAATCAATCAATCGATGTCTAACTCTAACCCTAGAACCTCCTTTTATAGCGTAAGGAGTCCTAGTCGGTTTACAAGACTTCCTATACAAGAAAAATATTCATACGTATCTTTTCTATACTTATCTTAACATACTTTACATAATTAATAAGCAGCAGAGTAATCCTTCTAGCAGCAGAGTCCTCGTGAGCTAGCAACAGAGTTACACTATGCCTATTATACCAAAACAGCAGAGTTATCAAACAGCAGAGTTCTTGTGCTAATCAGCAGAGTCACATAACTATCCAGCAGAGTTATGTTTTCTCGAATCAGCAGCATTTTAGACCCAACAATGAAAAACTACTTTAGTAGGTCTAAGGGTGAGGGAAGATTCTTTTTGTATTTTTATAGTTTTTTATGAAAGCAAGTAAAATCTCGGGTTTGAAGGAGTGGGCGGAATTAGTTGCTAGTCAACTAACCCAAATAACTACAAATGCAAATAAAATAAAATACTAAAAATGAAAAGAGTGGTGAAACTTATATGGAGAGAAATGTGTTTACTTAGATTTCCTTACTCCCTAACTATCTTTTACCGGTTGATTAGTGTGTATTAATCGCGTGGATGACGGGTGTATTCCTTAATACCAATCGTGGGGTGGCGTACGTACTTCCCCAACTCTATGAGCTCCTACTTCACTCCTATGTCGAGCCGGCTAGGAAGCTCCTAACATGGGATCACTAGAATTCGCTCATGCATTAAATACAACCATAAAAACCTTAGTACGCATTGGTTCATGTTTCTTAAGACGTTCAAGCAAGTTACCGAATAGGAAGTTAGCCAATTTTCTTAAGCCTAACATCGATGAACAATCATCCAATACAACTAATAACACACTAATAACCAATAATCAATAGCTAGGTTTCATTAGATCTAAGTAAACACAAGATAAATCTAGCCTAGCATGTTAATCAAAAGACAAGAACAAGATATAATCAAACAACACATAGACATATTGATTGATTAAATGAACACTTATCTTCAATTAAACATGGGAGATCCAAGGGTATAAAAACTTTTAAAAATGGCAGAAATTCGTCCTAGGGTTTCTCCTCCAAAGTTACACACAATAAGTTCCACCCTAATGACAAAAAATTGCAAAACTATATATAGAGTTTAAGGGCTGACGGCGTCACGTTGTAGATCCTGACGCCGTCACCTCGCCGCTTTTAGGGTTCCCGGATGGCCTTCCTGACGCCGTCCCTCTTTAGTGCTCCAAAATCCGCTCTGGCCTATCAAGGGGTGACGCCGTCAGAATTAAGCTTGACGCCGTCCCTCTTTAATTTAAACCGTGATGGCCTTGATCACTTCAAAGGGTGACGCCGTCAGATTTTTCATGCAAAATTCTCTGGCTTATCATGAGTAATTTTCATATCCACCTCTTTTGCCAAGCCATGACGCCGTCTGGACCAATCCCTGACGCCGTCAAAGGTACTTTCCAGCATAATTTTGAGACTTTGTCATTTTCTTCACTTTTATGCTCCAAAAATGTCCAAAATGCTTCCTTTTCCAGATTTCTTCTCCAAAGTACCTAAAATGACAAAAGGAACGATTTAGGGCAATATTTGATCAAATAAATACGATTTAGGGCTTAAATGACCCTCTAAAAGCGGTACACTTTTCGCTTCATCAAATACCCTTACACTTGAGATTTGCTTGTCCTCAAGCAAATGCGCTTTTATTCTAATCAAAATACAAGTTATGGGTCATTTAATGCTAATATAAAAGTAATTACAACAAATAATCGTTCCACTTTAATCATAATAAGCACGGAGATTACATACTAGCACCTCACAAGTAGTGTTTAGATACTCACATCTCTCAGGTGTCATCAAAATAAATCTCATAAATGAAAACGGATAATATCTCTCACTACCTGTTATAGCAAATAGATTACCATAGGCTTGGGAAAGGATCGAAAACCTCCTCCACTAGGCGTAAGATCCTAAGATAAACTATCAAAGAGGGCTTTTAAATGGGTTATAACGTGAGGTGTAGGGATATGATAAACACGGTTTTGTTGGATAAGGGATATTTTACTGGTGGCGAGTTAAAGATCTTGATCAATTACATGTACTATACAATGTTGCTAAGCCAAGACTCGACTCAATCTTAAGCTAAAAACAAAATAACAAAAACATAAAATAAAACGGGATGGTAGTCCGTATGTTTTTTCTACTTTTCTTTTTCTCATTTTTTTTTTTTTTTTTTGTATTTTTCTTGATTTTTTTATTTTTTTTTTTTTTTTTTCATACACTCTTGCCCTACCATCCAAAATAATACATCATAGGGGCGTTGCATTCCCCTTACACTTGAACTTTTACATAACTTTACAAATAACTATTCTAATGACTCGAATTAAGATAATTGAAAAACTTGGAGTACTTTTAAAATATTTAGCACATATGGGGGTAATAAATGATGTTCTTCCCCATTACTCCATTACACTAGTACTTTACCCATGAGTCCCAATCGTCCCAAAACAATATGTACAAGGATATGACTCGACTTAGCAACCATGTAATCAACTAGATAATTAACTTGGGGTTTAAACAAATGTTGTCACAATAATGCACTAAAAATGAGTGCATACAAGGTAGGTTAAGGCGATTTGGGTGTACATTTAAGTGGGGTGTAACAAATTCTTCCTTTAAGTAAAATGCTTAAAGGTCGAAACGAAAAGATAGGCTCTGAGGGGTGTACTAGGGGTATCGTGTACTAAAAATGAGTACAACGCAAAGGGTGTGGGAGAATTACTTGACCAATGTAGCCAAAGTAATTATAACAAAAACACAGGTGTAAAACAATGGGTTAATCCTAATGCCTCTTATCATGTAGTAAATCTAACTACACGAATGTAGTCTCACTTGTGGCCTCGGAATGGTCCTAACGCAAGTTCTAGAATCTAAGTGCTACCGGTACACACATCATAGCATAAATGCTTTTCCTACCAATTCTAGGGGCGAACCTCACATATTTGGGGGTGGAAAATTTTTTAGTGGTACGGTTTTTGTGCTAGTCATATAACTCCTATCCATGAGACGCTCATTAAGATCAAAGTTTCACTCCTAAATGTTGTAAAAAATTTTAAATTTGGCACTAAAATTGCCCTAACAGGTATTTATCTCAGTTTTATTACACATTTACTATTAAACAAACAAAAATCAAGTGCAATTGTATTCTCTAAAGTATCGTATTTTACCCCCCTTACACTTAAGATGAACATTGTCCCCAATGTTCAAATACAAAGATGTAAAAGTAATAAGGTAAAAGAATGAAATCAAATACTCCCCTGATTCGCTCGGTGGATAATGTGGTAACATGGTTAGATCTTCTTCCAAGAGAATGTAGAGGCTCCAAGACTAAAGCATCGCCATAAGCTTGATTCCACATACATCTCCTTGTCCAAAATAACCTGTTAAACCTGAGAAAACAAACACGAAAACCTGCATAACATCGGCAGGATAAATCTATATAAGGATATAATGCTTGTGGAATGATAATTTTGCAGATTCCTGGAGTTTATAAGTTAGAGATTTAATAAAAACTTTTTATGAAAACAAAACTTTCAAAAATTTCATAAAATTAAAACCTGACGCCGTCAGGTTGTAATGCCAGACGCCGTCAGAAATGATCTTACAGAATTCTCATGTTAAGTTTCCGGAAAATTTCTGGAAAAACCTATACCTTACTTCCTGGAATTCCTGCAAAATATCATTATGACTCGATACAAGCATTTGACTCAAAAAAATACTAATATGTATGTTAATTTAATATTGTTATGATTCATGTTCATTTGTTCTAATAAACCGATTTGGATTTCCCTTACACTTATCTTTTGCAAAATACCTTTATATGTAGTTAAGACGAAGTTAAAAACAAAATAAAGCATTTTCACAATTTAGTTTCGAACATGAATCAATCATAATAAAGATTAAACATACATACGGAAGCAAATAAAATCAAACAAACAAATAAATAAACACACAAAGCAAATAAAGCTTGGGTTGCCTCCCAAGAAGCGCTTGTTTTTGTTCGAGTCACGAGCCTGACTCTACCCTTATTTAACAGATAAAGGAGAGGTTTTTCCTACACTTAGGATTAAGTGCGGGTGATAGTAGCGATACACACCATCTTGGTGGAAATATGCCACGTGAGGAAAGAGTGACGGGTGAATTATATGCTCAAAGGTGCGGGATCCTATCATCATAACCTTACCTAATTCAATTGGGTTAGTGGGCGGATTAAGATTTTCTCCTAGAAAGGGATCATCTTCTATCAACTTCGAGAGACTCCAAGTTAAGAATCCACTTTGACCTAATAAACCCGGTTTAAACCCATAATGTTTCTTGTGATCAATCATAAATGGGTGATGTAAGTATGTAAGGTCATGGTTCACTCCTATGTTAGCTTCCTCTCTACAAAGCCTAGAGTCTACTACCTTAATCTTAACATTACCCGGACTACATGGTTTGATGGGTGGATCGGGACCTAATTCAATTCCTAAGTTCACATCTAAGGATGGAAGATTAGGTAACGGTTTTGGTTTAGGCTCCGGTTCATCAAAAATAGGAACTTCCATAGAACTAAAAGAAAGGTTATGACTACAAGTATTCAAACCTATTTCTTCTAGTTTTGTTTCTTCCAAAGGTTCTACTTCAATTGGGGTTCCTATAGTCCCTTCTACTTCTTCCGGGTAAGTCACGGGTGGTGTGTATGCCTCGAATGATGGTAGGACTTGTGGGGTACTTTGTAGGTTTGTGTTATTTACCTCATCCTTCCTTGTCTCTATATCAATTATATCCACATCATGTGTTTTAGTAGAATCTAACCCAAACATGTTCCTAAGTATCTCAAATCCTTCTCTAGCCATTTCAAGTTCTAAGTCCGATTCATAAGAATCTTCCCCGATAACATGATTACTATGTTCAATTTGCCTAAAGGATTCATCATGTGTTCCTTGAGATTCAAAGTCATTGATCATAAAACCTAGGTCTTTTTGCTCAATATGCTCATGTTCGGCTAAATCCTCCTCAATTGTTTCCTTAAGTTGTGATGTATACGAACCCATTAATTCATTAAACTTATGGTTCACGGTTAGGAGGCTTTCCTCAAAAATTTTCCAAAGAGTTTCACTAAAAGGAGTTGATCCTAACAATGATTGTTTAATAGAAGCCGCACATGCACATAATTCATCAAACCTATCAAACTTTACACCCATCTCCTCTTGTTTATATCTAAGATCACTTAAAAATTCATTGGAACAACAGGAAGCAAATCTATCCGTGTAAAGTAATTGTTCCTCTATTGTTAATGATCTAAATGGAATTTCATCCGCCATGGTGACAAATGAAAATGGTTTTACAAACAAAGGGCACAAATAAAAAGATAGACTAAAGAAATCTAATAAAAAAAAAATAAAAATCTCACTAGAAAGGAATCTAGTGAGTGGACCTAATAAAATAAAAATTCAACCTAAACAATAACTATTCCCCGGCAGCGGCGCCAAAAACTTGATGCGTGGTTTTGTGACCTTACAACAGGTTTTACCTCTCGAGGGATCTCAAGAGGCTTACAACCCCACCAGGCAGTGTACCTGACCGATGTAGTATACTGTAGTGGTAAGTACGGGGGATTGATCGTTCTCCACAGGGAATAGTGTTCGTTAGGTATGAAAAACTACTTTAGTAGGTCTAAGGGTGAGGGAAGATTCTTTTTGTATTTTTATAGTTTTTTATGAAAGCAAGTAAAATCTCGGGTTTGAAGGAGTGGGCGGAATTAGTTGCTAGTCAACTAACCCAAATAACTACAAATGCAAATAAAATAAAATACTGAAAATGAAAAGAGTGGTGAAACTTATATGGAGAGAAATGTGTTTACTTAGATTTCCTTACTCCCTAACTATCTTTTACCGGTTGATTAGTGTGTATTAATCGCGTGGATGACGGGTGTATTCCTTAATACCAATCGTGGGGTGGCGTACGTACTTCCCCAACTCTATGAGCTCCTACTTCACTCCTATGTCGAGCCGGCTAGGAAGCTCCTAACATGGGATCACTAGAATTCGCTCATGCATTAAATACAACCATAAAAACCTTAGTACGCATTGGTTCATGTTTCTTAAGACGTTCAAGCAAGTTACCGAATAGGAAGTTAGCCAGTTTTCTTAAGCCTAACATCGATGAACAATCATCCAATACAACTAATAACACACTAATAACCAATAATCAATAGCTAGGTTTCATTAGATCTAAGCAAACACAAGATAAATCTAGCCTAGCATGTTAATCAAAAGACAAGAACAAGATATAATCAAACAACACATAGACATATTGATTGATTAAATGAACACTTATCTTCAATTAAACATGGGAGATCCAAGGGTATGAAAACCCTTAAAAATGGCAGAAATTCGTCCTAGGGTTTCTCCTCCAAAGTTACACACAATAAGTTCCACCCTAATGACAAAAAATTGCAAAACTATATATAGAGTTTAAGGGCTGACGGCGTCACATTGTAGATCCTGACGCCATCACCTCGCCGCTTTTAGGGTTCCCGGATGGCCTTCCTGACGCCGTCCCTCTTTAGTGCTCCAAAATCCGCTCTGGCCTATCAAGGGGTGACGCCGTCAGAATTGAGCTTGACGCCTTCCCTCTTTAATTTAAACCGTGATGGCCTTGATCACTTCAAAGGGTGACGCCGTCAGATTTTTCATGCAAAATTCTCTGGCTTATCATGAGTAATTTTCATATCCACCTCTTTTGCCAAGCCATGACGCCGTCTGGACCAATCCCTGACGCCGTCAAAGGTACTTTCCAGCATAATTTTGAGACTTTGTCGTTTTCTTCACTTTTATGCTCCAAAAACGTCCAAAATGCTTCCTTTTCCAGATTTCTTCTCCAAAGTACCTAAAATGACAAAAGGAACGATTTAGGGCAATATTTGATCAAATAAATACGATTTAGGGCTTAAATGACCCCCTAAAAGCGGTACACTTTTCGCTTCATCAAAAAGATAGTTAGGGAGTAAGG